>CAOJWK010000060.1:0-105070 GCA_948455865.1 Conomelus anceps | reverse complement strand
GGTTCGAATTTCACATAAAATATAATTTGAAGGAAATATTCAACGTTTTCTGAAGACGTATTTCTAGTGAGATTTACTGATTCATTGCAACATATGGCGACATTCACACCTATTGCAGCTTCGTGTTCATTATAGAGCGCCTTCAAAAGGAGGACCACATTTCAAACATTCCCGTATTTATGAACGTTCCTCCAGTGACTCTTGACTCGAGTGACTCTTCACTCGAATGACTCTTGACTCGAGTGACTCTTGACTCGAGGGACACTTGACTCGAGGGACTCTTGACTCGAGTGACTCTTGACTCGAGAGACTCTTGACTCGAGGGACTCTTGAAATGCCTATATGAATACATTACATTTAAAGAGTCACGCGAGTCAAGAGTCACTCGAGTCAAGAGTCACTGGAGGAACGTTCATAAATACAGTCCTGATTTATTTCAAACCACAAGAGATAGAAACATAATTTGAAAAAATATAAGTTCAAAATATTAAACAGCAATGTAAATTGTTCAGTTTTATGTAGAATGAGCTAAAAAATCCGATAAAACTTTACAATTCTGTAAACAAGTCTGTACCTACAGTTCTTTAGAAGGACAGATTTAAAACATTATTTCTTCCAAAGTACAGAAGATAGAAACATAATTTCACAGTTCATGAAAAGACAAAAGCACAACATTATCAACAGCAATGTTTATTAATCAATTTTATGTAGAACGAGCTAAAAGAATTTACAATTAATTCTGTACCTATAGTTCTTAAAAAGGAACAGATTTTAAACATTTATTTCTCCCAAAATACAAAAGATAACTTCAACGTTCATGGAAAAAGAAAGGATCAAAATAATCAACAGTAATGTAGCAATGTAAATTGTCATTTCTATTTGGTAGAATGAGCCGAAAAATCCTATGGAACTCCATAATATTCTGTAAACAAGTACTTAACTACATTAATAATAATTACTCACATGTATTGAATAATACTGATAATACATCGAATAATACATTTTCAACCACTTTGGCTGCTGTTTCACAATATACTGAAATTGAAACTGTTGTGACAGACGAAACTATAGTATCTCATGTATCAACTGAAGTGGTTGAGACAACATTTGGAGGGGGAAGAGGAAGAGGAAGAAGAAGAGGAAGAGGGAGCGGAAGAGGGAGAAGAATAGGGAGAGGAAGAGGAAGAGAGAGTGGAAGAGGAAGAGAGAGAGAGGGATTAAAGAGGAAGAGGAATGAGAAGAGGGAGAGGAAGAGGAAGAAGAAGAGGGTGAGGAAGAGGAAAAAGAATAGGGAGAGAAAGAGGAAGAGGAAGAGAGGCTGGAAGAGGAAAAGAAAGAGAGAGAGGGGTTGAAGAGGAAGAGGAATGAAAAGAGGGAGAGGAAGAGGAAGAAGAAGAGGGTGAGGAAGAGGTAGAGGGAGAGGAAGAGGAAGGGGAAGAAGAAGAGGGTGAGGAAGAGGAAGTGAAACAGGAAGAGGAAGAGGAAGAGAAACAGGAAGAGGAAGAGGAAGACAAAGAGAAAGAGGGTGAGGAAGAGGAAGAGAAAAAGAAACAGGAAAAGGAAGAGAAAGAGGAGGAAGAAGACAAAAGAAGAAGAAAAAGATGTAGAAAAGAAGAAAAAGACAGAACAAAATAATTTTCATCTGACGTCTGCTTAAATAACAAACGGTTTCCGGTTGTTTGGTGGAAGGGGGAGGTAGAAGAGGAGGAGAAGGGAAGAAAAGGGCCAAAGCTGGCGAAAATAGGAAAAATTAATTAAAGTATTCCCTTGATAATAGCAAGAGTTGTAGAAATCTACAATCTACAGTCTACACCACCGCACGGCACCTACTTTGCACTGTGCTGTGTTTATTGTAGCCCATGGGAGTAGAAGGAGAAGAAGAAAGCAGGAAGTGGGGAAAAAGGACAAGGATAGAGGGCAAGGAAGAGAGAGAGAGAGAGAGACAGAAATAAGGAGAGTGGTGAAAATTAAATGGAAAATGGAAAATGGTGAACAACTGTGGTTTTCGTGGAAACAGGAAGAGTGAGAGGATTTGTTTCCGTTTTGCTTCTCAGGGGCCTCTCAGTCTCACCAACCTCCAACAGTATAAAGTAGAGAGATGTTTTGGCGCTATGTGAAAAAGAAGAAGGAGAAGAAGAAGAAGAGAGTAGAAGAAAGAAGAGGAAGAAGAAGAAAAAAGGAAGTAATAGAAGCAGCAGAAAAAGAGAAAAAGATGTGTGAATTTTTTTTATACCCTTAAAACACTACTTCGTAATCTTTTCTCCTTCTCAATCTTCTTCTTCTCTTTCTTCTTCTAATTCTTCTCCTTCTTCCTTCCACTGGTTAAGTGTCAAGAATGGACGAATCTTTGTCCAAACTTCGCCATTTCATGTAATTGCATCACTCAGATTGTCATTACCATAGTTAATATCGTACAAATGAGATCATTGTATATAATATCTTGCACTATAAAAAAAAAAAAAAACATTATCTGAGTTCACTACTGTATATATCTATGTGATGTTGATAATTTTGTTTATAACCATTCATATGCATAATTTGTAAATTTACATGAATAAAGAAAGATAATCTAATCTAACCTCTCTTCACCTTATTTCTCCTCCTCCTTCTCCTCCTCATCCTCCTCCTCCTCCTTCTAGTACCCATCAATATAAACACAGTATAACTAAGTCCCAAAAATCAAATATACTTGATATATAAATATACATATATACTAAATATAAAAATATAGGCATTATATATGAATGCCTTCAACGATAGATGTTCACCTGTACTTCTATATAATAAGAGCAAGTAGGGATGTGTGTGTGTGTTTTTTTTTGTCTCACGGATTTCACAAAAACAGCAACAACTTGAAAAACTAAGTTTGGCACAAAGCTTCTTCTAAACTTGATTAAGCACACCGCAAAGCCCGATTCCTTATTTTTTTCTTCTTCAAGACTTTACAAAATTATTGTCCAAATTTCACTTATGGGGCACTATTACTGTTTTCAAATGTGTTAAGATACAGGAAGCTCATAGAACAGCTGATAACATGATACGTCACTATGGTGATAATATAGATGATACGCCGATGTCTCTCAAGCCAAAGCAACAGATTAGCTTTGTATAAACATTTGAATTGAATTTATTTCCATACAACATATTACAATCATAATGAGAATACAAAATTAAAATATAAAGAAATATATTTCCCCACATGGACTACAGATCCGTGTGTGAGGAAAGAATTCTTATCTATTAATGTAAGAGATAATTTTAAAGCTGTATTACAGCTGCTAATTACCCAGCGTCATGCGAGCTTACTTATTGTGTGTATTGATATTTTTTTCTGTAATACATAAATCTAAATAACAAAACACAAAACTATGCAGGTGGGTAGAACTGCAAAGTTGCTAAAAAGGTAGTTTGTTTATTAAAAACACTAAAATTTCACATCATCGGTGAAACAAAAAATTTTTTTGTGTACTTCTCTTTTCAAACAGTTGAACTGTATGGTATTTCACTCACCCTTCCCAATTTTGTGATCACTACCTAAAGTTATCTACCAAGAAAATCTCCAAAACTGGATTCTTGGGCAAAATGTCTCAAAATGCTAGATACAGAATGTTCGTGATCATCATGCACGTTATTGAAAACTTCGTGTTTTTTGACATTATGTAACAAACTAGAACAGGGTAACACTTTGGAGTGAAGATTGTACATTGAGGAAATAGACTAATTTGTTCCAAAAGTGTTTCAATTTTGACCAAGTTTTAAACCTTCAAGTTTTCATTTTTCAATAAACATGTCAACCTTTCAGACAGCCAATTTTGTTTGGGCAAGTAAATTGCAGTGCAGCCAATTGATTAATGCCGAAATGATTGTCTAAACTTGCTGGCTGGGCTGTTATAGTTTTCACATTTTGACGTCAAGGGTAAGTAAAGTGAGAGAATATTAAATTTTGCGCGGGAATAAATCACTGCAGCCAACACTACAAACTCGAAATGGCGGCAAGTTGGAAAAGTTTCGGCTTCACTCTGCAGCTTGTGCTACTGCCTTCAAGTAGGAGGTCTAGATAGGGAAACAGGGCAGACATTAATCATTGTTGGTCGCTGGCAGAAGAAGGAAGAGATTGTGAAGGAGAAGAAGAACAGGAGGAAGAAGGAGAAGGAGTAAAAAGGAGAAATAGGAAGAGGAATGGAAGGAACAGAAAGGAGGAATAGAATAGAATAGAATAGGAATAGAAAGGAGGATGAAGAGGGAGAAGAAGTAGTTTAAAAAGAAGGCGTTTAAAACGAAGAATGCGTTCGAGCAGAAGGAGTTAAAAATAGAAAAAGGAGTTTAAAAAGAAGGATTTTAAATAGAAAAGAAGGAGATAAAGAATGTGAACAAGAAGAAGGGTGAAGGAGAAGAATACTGATGGGAAAGATGAAGAAAATGTTGACTTGAGAAGGGGAAGGGAAAGAAGGTTGAAGAAGGAAAGTGGAAGGAGTAAAAGAACTGAAGTGGTGGAAAAGTAGAGTGAAGGAGAAGAAGAGGAGGAGAAGGAGGAGGAAAAAAGAAGATGGATGAGGAGAAGAAGCTGGTGGTGGTGGACTTTAAGAGGGGGGTAATGAAGTTGGTGAAGGAGGAGGAGGAAGAAGAGGAGAAGGAAGAAGATGAGGATGATGAGATTGATTGATTGATTTCTTTATTCATGCAAATAATAGTTGGACAGTTACTAGTATAAAATACATTATATAGGCATCACCAAGTATTCTTACATAAAACATTATCAGTTACTTATTACATAAACTGTTTAAATACATACAAATAATAAATTATGACTGAAAATGATATTAATATGATATATAGAAAAAAAAGGAAAAAAGCTTGGTGATACATTTGTATGAAAAGGCGAAGTTAGGGACGGTGTCCCTCTCTTACACTTAACCTATGGAGAAGGAGAGAGAGGAGAAGGAGAGGGAAGAAAAATAGGAGGAAAAGGAGAGGAAAAAAGGCGAAGGAGAAGGTCGTGCTTGAGAAGGATGAGGAGAAGGAGGGTTACGAGGAGGAAAAGAACTGTGGAAAGGTAGGAGAAGTAAAAGATGGTGGAGGAGGAGGAGTGGTTGGAGGAATAAAGGTGCTGAACGAGAAGCTGGAGGAGGAAAGGGAGAAAGTTGGAGGAGTAGGAGAAGGTGATGGTGAAGAAGAAGGAAACGGATGAGGATGACGAGGAGAAGGAGGCGATGGTGAGGGTGGTGGTTGAGGAGGAGTTGGAGAAGGAGTAAAAGGTATAGGAGGTTGTGGAGGAGGATGAGATGAAAGAGAAGAAGGAGGATGAGGAGGAGGTCGTGGTTGCGGAGGAGAAGGAGGAGTATAAGTTGGAGATGGAGGAGGTGCAGAAGAAGGAAATGGAGGAGGAAAGTAGGTGGATGATGAGGAGGAGGAGGAGAAGGGTAGGAGGAGGAAGAATAAAATTTGATGGAGGAAAATCAGGAGGTGGAGGAGTAGAAGGAGGAATAGGAGGATTAGGTTGACGATCAGAAGGAATAGGTTGAGGAGCAGAAGGATAAGGAGGATGAGGAGGAGGAGGAGGAGGAGGAGGAGAGAGGAATATGAAGAAGCAGTAGATGAAGAGGAAGGAGAAGAAGAGAGTAAAGGGAAAGAAGGCTTGATGAGGAAAAGAAGGAGGAGGAGAAAAGAAGGAAGAGGATAAGATATGTAGGGGAACAGGATAAATAAGGATAATGATTGTAAGAGTAAATAAGGATAATGATGTAAGAATAAATAAGGATAATGATTGTTAGAAGATAAATAAATACAAGGTGTAGGAATAGAAACGAATAGTCAAAGGAAGACGTAGGTGTAATAGTGATCAGCAGGAGGAAGAAGAGGAATTGGGGAAACAAGAGTAAATTCAGGATGGTAGCAGGGAAAATAAAAAAAATTGCAAAGAAAAAGAAAAGGGATGAGTGGTCAGAACACCATATTGTGCAACTGATCCCAACCCTGCTAATTGCTAATACAATAAATTGTATTATTTTCATGTTTATTGAATACAATCACTCAAATCAGATCTTCTACAACAATAATTAGATTAAATTACAAAACATGAAACAGGTGGAATATTATTAGATTAAATATTACAAATCATGAAACAGGCGGACAAGATAACAAATGAACACGACATTATAATTTTTTTAGTAACGTATTTAAACTGTTAAAAATATAAATAGTTCGAGGAAAGTTTTTGTTCCAAATTCAAGCCCTGCATAGAGATGAATAATATAAAAAGATAAATTGTTTTTATCTAGGGCGAAGTTGGGACTCCAGGCCCTAGTAGGTGTAAAATGAGAGTTCAGGCTATTTTTTCTTTAACCTGAAATTTAAGGTTAACCTAAGTCAACCCATCCAAACCTAACCTAACCTAACATAGGTAAGTCAAAGTCGAATCAACGCAGTCTATCCGATCCCCAAAATTCCCATTTTCACGTGGGTTCCGAACCACGAAAAAATTTGAACTTTTTAACCCCTGGAGCGAATTTAAATTTGAAGACGCCATCTTGTTCAGCCTTCCAAGGCACCCCAAATTCATGTATCAAATACAATTTTCCGATCACGATTAATTGAGGAAAAAATAATAGAATTTTTGGGTCGTCTGTACTAAAAGCAGTACCGCTTCTGAGTCTAACCTAATCTTAAATTTAAGGTTAACCTTAACCAATCCACCCAAACCTAATTTAACCTGAAATAGGTAAGTCAAAGTTGAATGAACGCAATCTATCCAATCTCGAAAATTCCCATTTTCACGTGGGTTCCGAACCACGAAAAAATTTGAACTTTGCAACCGCTCAAGATAAATTTAATTAGAAGACGCCATCTTATTCGGCTTTCAAAGGCACCCCAAATTCATGTATCAAATACGAATTTTCGATCACGATTAATTGGGGAAAAATAATAATAAAATTTTTGGGTCATCTGTACTAAAAGCAGTACCGCTTCTGGCTCAGTTTAATGGTGGTTATAACGGTGGTTTCAACGGTGGTTTTAATGGTGGTTATAGTGGAGATTAAACACCAACTGATTAACCATCTTGTACTATCACTTACCCAGTGGTTCGGAACCCACCTAAAATAAAGTTTATTAGATGGTTCCTTCTTGTTCAAATTTCCAAGGCAATTCAATTTCATGTATTAATTAACATCCAATTTTTCCCTCTGCCTCCTCCCATTGCACACTAAATTTATCAAGATTCTCATTGACTGAGATTATAGACCTCGATTGCCCATGGAACGTGGGTTCTACAACCAACCATCAAACAACAGAATCAAGCAATACCACAAAAAATTTTGTATATATAAAAATGGATAAAATAATTTCATCCACCTACTCATCACCAATCTGCCAACACAGCATCAACAAAAACTGCCTCTTTTTCATATGGAACTCATTCAACACAATTGATGTAAAAATATTGTTTGAAAACCTTAAACCTCATATAATTGATATAATACTTGAAAATTCTGAAAAATTCCACCACAATATTAAATGGTATGTGAGTTTAACAGTTAAATTGAAAAAGATTTCTGCTGATAAAGAGTTGTATGTTGAACCAACATTCCATGGACAATCGAGGTCTGTAATCTCAGTCCATGAGAATCTTGATAAATTCAACATACAATGGGAGGAGGCAGAGGCAAAAATTATGGAAGGTTTAGATAAATTCATAAAGTTGGGGAGTGGTTGGACTATAGACATATTCAAACAATTCAATTTCAATATGGTTAGATACAAACCAATAAGTGGTTCTGGCTCATACATTCCTACTCCAGTTAAAATTTTTAATAGAAATGCTGTTATAAATGTGAAAAATGAAGATGATCTCTGCTTTGTCTGGTCCATCCTCTCCTATTTCAACACCAATAATAAATATCGAGTATCTGCACTTAGAAATCTACAACATATGATTAATATTGAAAATTTATGCTTCCCACTAAAACTGCAACACATACCTAAATTTGAGAACCAAAACACAACAATAGCTGTTAATGTTATTGCATATGAAGAAGAGAAAGATATGTTCTATCCAGTCTTTGCATCCCAACACAGAAAAAGAGAGCATACAATCACACTGTTGTTGTTATCTAACAAAGAAGAACAAAAACACTACACTCTTGTTAAAAATCTATCCAGACTGCTATCACATCTAACAAAATATAATGGTAAAGTAGAAATTTGCCCCCACTGTTTTCAAAGATTCACTTATACAAACGCAAAACAAAATTTAGAAAAACATATTGAATTGTGCTCAACACACCAAACACAATGCATTAAAATTCCACAACAAAATACTGTTTTAAAGTTCACAAATTTCTCCTACACCCTACCCACCCCCTTCACCATATACGCCGACTTTGAATGTTTAATCAAAGATGAAAAACATATACCATGTGGTTATGGATATGTAATAGTAAATGAAAGTGGATCAATTCATTATGGACCAAGGATAGTTAGAGCATCCAACCTGTCTGAATCATCAAATTTAATAGAAAAGTTTCTGGATGAATTAGATGAACATGGAAATGAATTGAAAAAGCTATTGAAAATACAAGTGCCAATACATATAACAGTAGAAGAAGAAAACAAATTTAAAATGGTAGATGTGTGTTGCCTGTGTAATAAGAGCCTATTGTTTGATCGTGTGCGACACCACTCACATTCAACTGGAAAGTTTATTGGAGCTGCTCATCAATCGTGTAATCTTAATGCAAAACAGGTGGAGTTCATTCCTGTAATATTCCACAATTTCACCGGTTACGATTCCCACTTCATTGTTCAATCACTCAATAAATATAAAAAGAGAATAAGTTGCTTAGCTAGAACAAGTGAAAAAATAATTTCAATAACACTAAATAACACTCTAAGATTTATCGATTCACTACAATTTCTGAATTCATCTCTTTCGAAATTGACAGAAAATATGTTATCAAATGCTTTCCAACTGATTTCAGCACATTTTCCAAATCATACAAATTTACTCTTGAAAAAACAAATCTACCCATACGAATATATGGATTGTTTTGAGAAATTCGAAGAAACACAATTACCTTCCCGGGAAAAGTTCTACAACAAATTAACCGATTCAGATGTAAGTGAGAGTGACTATCAAAATGCTATAACCGTTTGGAATGCGTTCAACTTGAAAAATCTTGGTCAATTTCACGATCTCTACCTGACCACTGATATACTCTTACTCGCCGATATATTTCAATCTTTCAGATCAACATTCCAGAAAACATACAGTCTTGATCCATCCCACTTTTATTCGCTACCACACTATTCGTGGAATGCAATGTTGAAAATGACCGGTATTGAACTTGAACTTTTAAGTGATCCAGATATGCACCTGTTTGTAGAGTCCGGCATTCGCGGGGGTTTAAGTGTAATCCCCAAACGATATGCAAATGCCAACAATCAATATCTATCTACATATGATGAAAATTCCAAAACCACATTTATAATATACTTAGATGCAAATAATTTATATGGTACAAGCATGAGTGAACCACTACCACACTCTGGATTCAAGTGGCTATCTAATGAGCAAATTCAAAATTTCGATGTTACAAAAATTTCAGATGAATCACACGTTGGCTACTTTTTAGAAGTCGATCTTGAATATCCAGAAAGTCTACATGATATGCACAACCATTACCCCCTTGCGCCAGTAAAAGCCACACCGCCATCAGGGCGATATGAGAAATTGATTACAACTTTTGAAAACCGTAAAAATTACATTCTACACTATAAAAATTTGAAACTTTACATGAGATTAGGTTTGAAATTAACAAAAATTCACAGAGTGATGCAATTCAATCAATCAGCCTGGTTAGAGCAATTTATATCATTAAATACCGAGTTGAGAAAGAATTCAAATAATGATTTTGATAGAGATCTATACAAGCTATGTTCTAATGCAATTTATGGAAAAACGTTGGAAAATGTAAGGAATCACAATGATTTTAGGATTATAACTGATGAAAAACAACTTGATAAAGTGATTGCATATCCAAGAATGAAATACTGGTCCAGATTTAACGATGATGTTGCTGGTGTATGTCTAAATAAGCTTGAGGTTCATCTAAATCGTCCCATTTATGTGGGTATGGCAATACTTGAGTCAAGTAAAGCAATAATGTACAAATTCCATTATGATGAAATTCTAAAAATGTATCCCAATGTTGAACTGCTAATGTCCGATACAGATAGTTTTATGTATCTGATTCAAACAAACGATATTTATAAAGATATTGAAAGAAATTTGGATTTATTTGACACATCTAATTATCCAAAAGACCATCAATGTTACAGCACAAAACATAAAAAACAACTAGGTAAATTTAAGGATGAGTGTGGTGGAAAAATAATTTCTGGGTTTGTTGGACTACAAGCCAAAATGTATGCAATTCGCATAGGTGATTCAGAAAAGAAGGTTGCAAAGGGAATTCCCAAGAGTGCAAATAGAAATCAATTGAGATTTGAAGATTATAAAAAATGTTTGTTTGATGTAAAACACAAAAATGTAACATCATCAGCAATTGAAAGTAAACTGCATCATGTCTATACTGTTCAACGTGAAAAACTAGCTCTTCAACCTCATGATGATAAACGTTTCATACTACCAAACCGAATTGATACTCTAGCTTGGGGCCATAAAGATATTCCAATAAGAAAACGTAAAATTCGTGAGCAACCATCTCAAGGAAAAGTACAAAAACTTTAAAACCTGAAAAACTTTAAACCTGAAAAACTTTAAAACCTGAAAAACTTTAAAAACCTGAAAAACTTTAAAATAAAATAAATTTTTTTTTTTTTTTTGCTTAAATAGGTGCGTAGGTGTAGGTACCTATACCCAGATTAATGTGTGTAGGTGTCTAAACCTATGTAGGTGTGTAGGTGTAGGTACCTATACCTAGATTAATGTATGTCCTATGTAGGTGTGTAGGTGTAGGTACCTATACCTAGATTAATGTATGTTCTATGTAGGTGTGTAGGTGTAGGTACCTATACCTAGATTAATGTGTGTCCTATGTAGGTGTGTAGGTGTAGATACCTATACCTAGATTAATGTATGTAGGTAAAAAAAAAATATTTTTTATTATTTTATTTATACTTTTTTAAATTACTCTAATTATACTTTATTTTTTTTTTTAAATTACTATACTACTTTATTGTTTTGTTTTGTTAATATTATTCGTTTACATTACTTTTCTAACAATTCCACTCAATGGTGTATATTCATAGATATTTTCGTATATAATGAGACAGTATGCAGATGTATTTTCTGGGATATTTGCTGTTGTGTCAAATGAAAGTTTCACATCTAATGCACCCGATTTCAAGAGTTCACTTTGACGAGAACAGTCTATCACAATTAGTGGTGTTTTTTCAAATTTATCAAATGCTATTGATGTTCCCGAATCACTTTGTTTGTAGTAGGCGTGTTGAAAGGCGGCAAACATCTGATACAATGTATGTTTATTACCCATAATATTATCATAGGGAAAGTATTGTGCATTCAAATACAAGCGAACATTATTCAAATTACAAAAATCAAATTGAGATATATCATTACGAAGGCTATTCTTTCTATTAGTTTGCAGTCCTAGTACAACAAATCTTGGTTTATCCATTTGTGATGCCGTCTTAACAGTCCACTGATGACTTGTGCTTTCTGGTAGGGTAGGATACTCATGTAATTGCCATGATCTGAATGGAAGGCTAATTGGTTTATCATTGTGAGATAATTTCAGTAGATTAAGACGAATTGTGTCTGCTACATGTATGTAGGGTACTTTCCATTGTATTTTTGTTAGATTAATTTCGATTTTAGTACCAGCGGTGGTTTGAATTGCATTTAAATCAGATGAGGATCGAAGCAGAACCAATTCTTGTTTTACATTCAAAATAATTTTTCTATAATCTTCCATGAAACCTAACCACATTTCCAGTGGTACACAAAAGCTGAATTTCTTTTTATTTGCCCATCCATCTCGATTCCATCCCGCATTCTCCCATATACATTTATTTTGTGGAGTTTCGCACAAGAGGTTTTTCATTGTTGTTGTCATGCCAACGTTACGTGTGCGGTCAACTTCGACTCCACCCACCTCATATCTAATCTCATCGAATAAATAGGCTATTCCATTGTTCACTAATACAAAGTCAACTTCAGTATTGTCTGCTTTTTGTACTTTAATATTACCCTCTATTAGAAGATAGCTTTTACATGGTAGTGTGTAGAAGTAGGGGTACTTAGCCGATTCTGATGCGGCCAATCAGAAGACAGGGGGGCGTGGCCACCCCCCTTCCCCCTCCCGCAGGTCAGACATTTTGTAAACACCCACCCTTCCACCTGTCACAGTCAGCCATTTTGTTTTTAAGGTCACATACCCCCCTTCCCTATGTGTCCCCACTTTATTCCCAATAGATTAAAGGGGGACCCCCCGCAAGCACCAATGAGAGAGGACCTATCCCCCCTGACCCCACCTCTCACAGAAGGTTCCCAATAAATATAGAACATACAGCTTTATATCTATATATACATGCTTGCAATTGTATATCTATATATACCTGCTTGCAATTACTATATCTATATTTGCTCTTATCCGTAACCCCCCGCCCCCGCCCCCCGCTTTAGCTATTAATTGCATCTGCACACTTGCCACCTCCTGCTGTGATTCTCAATGCCCTCTCTCTCTTTCGCACGTGCAGTGTTAATATACCCCCCTGCCCCCCACCCACCACCCACCGATTTAGCTATTAATAATACTTCCGCCCCCCTGCTGTGAAATAACTATTTCATAACGTTTAAAAGCAGAGCACGTGCACAAGTTTTATGTAGATTTTTTTTTTTTTTATGTGACTCATTAAGCTGTGGAATAATAATCCTCTCACTCTTTCTTTCTATTTCTACAATACTCCATGCTGTTTGCTCAAATAATCCGACCCCCACTTTCTCTCTCAGGTCATTAACCTTTGCATGAATAATCCGGTCTGTGTGAGAGAGAGAGGCTTTCTCTCTCACTCTCTCTCAGCTCATTTGAAGGTCACAAACATGTTTTAACCTGTCTGTGTGTGAGAGAGAGGCTTTCTCTCTCACTCTCTCAGCTCATTCATTAGCCTCGGTTGAAAATTCAAATATGCTTTGCAATAATATTAAACTCATCTATAGCTATACCAATAAGTAAACTGAATGACCAAAACATGGTATTATTGAATCACGTGCACTACCTTTTGAATCTCGTGCACATGCACTCTCGATGTGAGGTGTGCAAGTGAAACTGGATCCTCCAATAGATTCATAGGCACCTGCTATTAGTAACATGGTTTCTAGGCAAACCCAACACACATAATCGCATTTAGCATCATTAAATGTTGTTAGACACAAATAGGTGTAGAATGCTGGTGTACTTTTTCAGGTCATTAACCTTTGCATGAATAAACATGCTTATTACAATGTTGGTTTCCCCCTCATGATTAAAATTTTTTACATTTTTTATCTGCTAAATCATATAGAGCATCCCAAAGTTCGTTTGTATCTGAAATAATTTGTATAGGGGAATCGTTAGAACACCCATAGTGCAAATGTCCCTCCTCACTTATAACTATATCTAGGAGATCATATATTTCAGATAAAATAGGATAGCAGAAATTCTCAGTTTTTGTTGCAGACAAAGTTCCATCATCTGCCTCGGTTGAAAATTTAATATGCTTTGCAATAATATCAAACTCGCTTACTGAAATAGCCATCAGTAAACGGGATAGTTTTTTAAATTTTGTATAGCTGTAGCATCGCATCCTTCCTCTATGATAGTTAAACACATACTGAATGACCGGCGGTTTGTTAGTTAGAAAAAGCCTCCAAAGGAACGTCAACCTCACCGCCTTATTGGAGGTCACTCTTTTTTATTTGGGTAAAAAGAGGTTCACACAGGGCTAGGTCACATAAACCTGTGCTATGGAGAAAAACCCATTGTAAAAATTTACATTTCTTTCAACTCTACTTGTCCGTTCTCATGTTCGCATATTAATACAAAATTTCTCTTGTTAAAATCTGTCAAGTTCTCATTATTTAATACGCTTTTAAATTTATCACATAGTAATAAATCGAAATAAGAGTCTCCCTCACTGTCGGGATCGTCGAGATTTAGTAACACTCTGCCTGTACCATAAATTATTGCGCTTTCAACGGTTAGATACGAACCGAGAGGTACTGATTCTAGAGGCAACACCTCACGTGCCAAAGCATTAAATGCGTCCACGCAGAACCGTCCCATCTTTCCTAATGATTCAAGCTTCTCAATTTCACTCCTTTTATGCATTCGCCCCACCGCTGTTTGCGCAAGCGCAGTTTGTAGCTTCTTCCTCAATTTGTAATAATTTTTTCACGCAAAGCCTATGCGGTCTGTACCAGGATAAATAATGGTTAATATCGCTCAAATTTACAGTGTTTAAAAAAATTTGTTTCAACTGTCTTGCAAGTCCAATGTTTTCACGAGTAGAATTTCTAATGGCATCCTCACACAAATCAAACCACTGCAGATATTCTCGTAATTTGTTCTCTAATTCTTTATCCGCACACATCCACTTCTGAGGATCCATTATCTACAACTAATTATTTATACAGCGGGATTAATACCGAAAAATTGATAGGTTTCCTACCAACGCCCACGCTACAAATTCTCACTTTGTGTGATTCCAACTCATAACCACAGTAAACGCATACAACCTTTTTTCCATCATAGTAAAATCCTTGTCTCGCATAATTTCTTTTGCTTGTTCTACTATAAAAAGCGCAATTCCTCATACTTTTCATTCGATTATTTTCACAAGTATAATCCCCCTCCTCTCCTATCTTTGGAAGCGTGTTAGATGTTAATAGTTGCAAATAATGTTGTGCACTTATTAGAGCGCATCTCCCACCTTCTACATTTTTGTGTATGTTACAAACCTCAAAACACCACGTATCTTTAAACTTTGTGAAATTAGGTTTCGCGTAATATTCCGGTATGCAACATACATCATTATGATACTTTTTCAAAAATGCCGCTTTTTCTGTTCCCTTTGTAAAAATGCAATCATATGCGCCGAGATATCCACTTATCAATGAATCTGTAAACTCCGTCTCCCCCTCATCCCATAATATTTTATGATAATGTTGTTCTAACCAGGTAGCCTCGCGAAACATTTTCCAGCTCAAAGTAGATTTCGGAAAAGGCGGTTTAAAGTGTAGTACTACATAATTACCAGCCTGATCAATCAGCGCGAATTCTTTTAAAATTATTTGATTATTATCTCCCTTAAACCAGTGTAGATCCGCAACGGCAAAATTCTTCTTCTTTTCTTCCATGTCACACTGTATTCCCACTGTACATGTTTTTCCGTCTTCACTAGCCTCAAAATCTCCAATCGCCTCTTGAAACACCGAAGAAGTCGACATGTTGCTCTCTCACACACGCCCACACGAATGATAAATAAGCCTCTTACATTTCACCTTTATATTTTAAACATCCCCCTACCGGCAATTTATTGTACTTCTCTAACTAATGAGGTTAAAGGCATGTATTCCATTATTGAATCGCTTATAAGAATACAATATGCCGAAGTCGAGTTTGGTAGTTCTTTACTAAATTCCATATCTAATCTTATATCTGTGGATGTTTTCAAATGATCAGATTGGTGTGAACAGTCAATCACAATTATTGGTGATTTTTCGCAAAACGCTTTAAAATCAATAGCGTTCCCATGCTCTGCATTTATAGAGCGGTTATAGTAACTCGGCGCGAAATCTAGAAACATACGATACATTATCTGCTTATTCCCCAACAAATTATCATAGGGATAATATTGACTGTTTAGAAATAATTTAACGTTATACAACTCGCACGAATCAAAATCAGACATTGATTTATTAATAGCATTTTTCCGAGCCGTTTGAAAGGCTAAAATTACATAGCGTGGAACATCTAAATGTGACGATGTTTTTATTGCCCACGAATGAATTCTCGATGTCGCCATGTTTGGAAATTCGTGAATCTCCCATCTTCTAAACGCAAGTTTTAAAGGACGATCAGAATCGAGTAATTTCAAAAATTTCAACCTTATGTGATCTTCCAAATGGATGTACGGAATTTTCCACTGTAGTTTATCAATTGTTAAAGAAACATTTGTTCCTGTAGCCGATTCAACGCAGTTTAGATCCGACGCACTTCTCAATAATACAAGCTCTTGTTTCAAGTTTAAAATTATTCGTTGAAAATCTTCGAAAAATGGTAACAAAAGTTTCAGCGGTACGCAAAAAATGAATTTATTATCCGTCAACTTATATCCATCTCTATCAAATCCTGCCAATTGGTATGTATTTGTATCGAAAACATTTTTCAAAAGCAATCCTTTAATTGTAGACGTAATTCCGACAAGTCTCGATTTCGCTACTTGCTGTCCCACCAATTCATAACGAATCTCATCAAACAGATGGTCTACCACGTTGCTGACAAGTTTATATTTGGCATGCACTGGTGGATCCTCGGGTTTCGCACCAGGCTTTGTACATTTAACACTCCCCTCAATAAATAGAAAGGATTTACAAGGCAGTGTGTATATATCCTGCTGATTTACAGGAAGCCTTACTTCATCCGAATTACCTAGTTTCTGTCCAGAATATGTTGTGTGCGTGTGAAATTCGTACTTAGTAATATCCGAGTAAAATTGAATTTGACTATCGACATCTAGAATTTCACTTATTGCGGCTCCCAACATTTTTCCAATTAACTATAAATCCCAATTTTTCTAGTATTCTCGCGTTTTTAGCTGTTAATCTGTTTTTCGGCATTAACGTAGGTGTTAACGCTACTGAGCTTAAACTCCTACTGACGCTTTCTCTGTTCTCATCTCGACGCTTAGGTACGGCATTGAATACAATAAAACCCATCTTCTAACTTTTCTCACGAATATGTAACCTCACAGTTATACTATCCCCTCGAAAATCGATAAGTGATCCGTCTTGATCGGTTACCGTCACATTAATAAACTGAATTCTGCGCGTATTGAGAGGTACATATATAATTTCTGCGGGCGTTTCATTAATCAAATAACCGGGCGGTACCCTCGGCAGAAATTCGTAAATAATATGCTTTTCATCTCCGTTAGCGAAGCTTCCACATGCTAAATTACACGACACCACGATTGTATTAATATGGCTGATCGAGACTAAATGATTTGAATAATGCCATGTATTTGCTTCGAGTAGAAGTTTATCAAACCCGAGTGTCTTACCAATTGAATCGTCAAAAGTTAAATCTACTGGTTTATCGGAATAAATTCCAACTTTCATAGTGTTATTATTCGGTTGTATAACGAGACTCTCATCGCTCAAGTTCAATTTCAACTTTATAGCGCTTATTATATTATCAATTTCGTACGATCCTGTATCAAGATTCACCAGTTTATCTCCATATTTAAAACTGGAATTTTTCCCCCTTATTATATTCGGTATACTATTAAACGTCCACAAGTTAACCAACCCAATTTCCCATTCGTGATTTTTATCCAATTCCAGAGCGTGGTTTAAATTCTCATATAGATTACTTGTTTTTGAGGTTAGTGTAATAACAACCATCACTCACTCAGCTAATGCTTTCAACACAAGCGTAAAATTACAACTGGTTAGCAAGAAACAAAATCACTAGGTGCCCACAAATGTCTGTGTTTACCCGCTGCAATTGGTTGGTATTATAGAATATTTTTACATTATTTTCTTTTTCCCAATATTTTGCCAATTCGCGTGGCGGTTGCAAGTCACCGATCGGATCAAAATAATACACATTTTTTCCTCATTTAATATATGCAGTCCAATGTGTTCCCATTCCAATCTGTTTGTCTAAATTAACAATTGCGAGCTCATTATTTCGAATTTTACTCGGAAGTGTATCAATCATATATATGCCCCTTAGTGGAATATCTAATAATTTGCACCATTTTATCAGGTCATAGTTTGACAGTGGGCCGTTCATCTTTGCGTTTTTCTCTGTCTTTTCCTCTGCTTTTTTCCTCCTTGCTTCTTTTTAACCTTAGGAAATAGTGTTACACCGTATTGGGTGGGAGGTACTAGTATTCTTCCGCCTGTTGGATATGGTTTCAGATAAAAACCGCGACCAGCAATATGATTTTTTAACCTATTGATCGCCTTTTGCCTAATACTATCACTATGTGTTTTTCTAACTCCCCTCGTTTTTCGTTTTCTCAAACCACCACCAAATGCGGATTTCGCTTTCATAATGTTTGTAACAAGATAAGAATATGCCCCGTTTTTGGGTCCTTGAAAATTTCCCAAGCTCCATCTGCCAAGTGCCTGTCAGCCTCCGCCCGCGTCTTGTTATCAGACGCTCGGGAGTAAACTATGTCGTGCGTCTTACATAAATCATCAAGACGGTTTATTCCTTTATCTCCACGTGCTAACCTCGACCTTAACCTCGTTCCTGGACCGCAGAAATTATACCCATCTAGGTGGGCTTCTACAGGTAATAAGTCAACCCCCCTATTTATCACTGTACCCAAAATATTCCCAATTTTTGATAAAATACCTCTACCACGCTTACGAACAGTGCGGCGCTTTTTCTTAACAGTGTTCATCCTTTAAAGGTTAAACATAAACTGAACTGTAATTACTACTACTACTACATAATTGATTAGTTTTCTTCAAAAGAAAATTCGATTTTTCATTAAAAGTCTTGGCACAATTTGCAAGAACGCTATAGTATTTGTAGAAATTACAAACTGTTTCTCGCTCATCAACCATAAATTTATACCAATGTATCAACCCAATTTCAAAGGAAATTGGTGTTTTATAATACGAATTAACGCAAGATTTAATATTGAATAAAGTATGGTTTCTCAGTGAAGTTGACGATCCAAAGGAATTGAAAAGAAATTGCGTATCATTTCGTTTCTCATGCAGATTGCACGATTTATCTTTATTTAAAAGTAGTACGGTGTTTAGACAGCATAATAGAAATATAAATAGTACTATCGTTTTCCACACGTGCCGCATCGCCAAAGCACATTCCATGTTGACAGATGCAAACATACTGATAAAAATAGAACACCGTGTTGAGGGGGAGAAGCGAGCGCGTGCCAGCGAGAGCTTCCTGCGAGCTTCCTTCTTTTAGGTGCTCACCTACTCCAAAGAGGAATGCTCATCGCATCCCGCAATCCTTTTTTAGATTGCCGCGCACACCGCTAAAAGATCATTCGCGTTTTGAACGTCATAGTTATCGGATCAAAAAAGTGCGATCATCTTTATCAGTTTGAAAGCGTCACAACAGTTTGAACTTTAGCTATCCGCGCACAGCGATAAAAGAGCATTTGCGTTTTTGAACGGCACAACAAGAAGAGTGATCATTTTGAAAGCATCACAACAGTTTGAAACAAAGGTGAGCAATAATAATTCAAATCTTTATTTACATTAATCAATTATAACAAACTCGAAATAAAGCCACAAAATAATCAAACTCGAAATAAAGTCAAACTCATAAAAATTATCTTCAACCCAATCACGCATTTTTACAAGTTTTTGGGTAAATACTGTTAGTGCAAAAAATCTTGCATATTAAATTGGAGCAATTGTAATAGTAATAGTAATTGTTCAATAATATTTACAATAAACCTTCTCACACCTTAATGCAGACGACACCTCCATAATCTGATAATAAGTGTGCATAATCCAAATTTTTAAACAGCAATCTGATCCATTTTTCCATATTTTGTATGTTTCAGTTCCAACTAGAGACGTTTCAACTCTACAACAGAGCGCAAGTGATTCCTCGGCTTCCTCGTTGTGCAGGTTTGTTTGCTTTTTCAATTAATTCTCCTCCTCCTTCTCCTTCTCCTCCTCCTCCTCCTTCTCCTCCTCCTTCTCCTCCTTCTCCTCCTCCTTCTCCTTCTCCTTCTCCTCCTCCTTCTCCTTCTCCTTCTCCTTCTCCTTCTCCTTCTCCTCCTCCTCCTCCTCCTCCTTTTCCTTCTCCTTCTCCTCCTCCTTCTCCTCCTTCCCCTTTAAGACTGTTCTTATTATATATACAAAACGATGCATGACACAGTTTTTTCGAATCTGCAATAATTACTTTACAATATACACATTGCAAATAACCCGTTTTATGTAGAAAAAATCCATTACTCACGAAATATTCAGCATTTCTTTTAAAAACCAATATCCTCTTATTAAATGAGTTTGACCAGTGAGGCATCGATCTTTGATAAAATGTCTTTATTCGCTGCTCGTAATCCCGAAGATTATTAAAATTTTCATTCTCGATAGAAATATTATGCATTCTCCTCCACCCACAATTCGGACTATGTTTTTCATGTTCTTTTTCGGGATCATCTGTTATTAACCATTTTTCCAAACCAACTAAACAAAACACGCACTGCACTGAGTCTGGTGGTGTCTTGAATACAAATCCCAGTTTAGCTAAATGTTTAGGCGATAAAAGGGGAGATTCGAATTTTTTCCATCTCTCATCAAAACTTAATAACCTCAATCTTTCGTACATTAAAACATGTGATTGATCCATAGTGTGCTGATCAACTTCTAATCCACCACTAACTTGTTTGTTTTAGATCAGTTGTACCAGTGGAGTGTAAGAGAGCACACATCTGAGAGAGAGCATACATCTGAGAGAGAGCGCACATCTGAGAGAGAGAGAGCACACATCTGAGAGAGAGAGAGTTCATCATTTGCCATCACCCTTTTACAATGTAAGTAGCAATTATTGACTGCGCATTATTTCGAATTATTTTTCTCGGTAGAAACTATTACTCTGCAGAAAACACATTGCATGCGAGTATCTCCATTCAACTAATTCTGCTGTCGATTGTTGTACATTGGAGGAGTAAACTTACGTTCAGTATTCCTACTTAGTTTTACCAACACACTTGAGTGTTTGAAATAATTTACAATTTTTCCCACACCGAAATTTTCTGGATGAAGTACACAAAAATTTATCAATTTTGTTGTTACACATATTAAATGTATGATAGACGCCATTACACGATTCGTGATGGTTATCTGCAATATGTAATTGCATTATTCGATAAAAACAAGTATCTGAATTACATTCTCCAATAAATTGGTGTAATGGTTCATTGAGTGCAGGATTTATACACATGCAATAGTGTCCATATTCTCTTCCATAGCACTCATAGCGGTGGAAGCGTAATTTATGTATTAATTGTTTTTCGAACGAGGATTTATTTTTAATAAACTTTTCTTCATCCTCGTCTACCGCCACGTTTATATCCATAGATATAATCTGTTTCACACTCATAATCTTTTTTAACCTTTCAGTTGGAGAACACAGTGGAATCGCTTCCTTTGAAAGTCAATCATTCGTAATTTAGAATAGTCCGTGGTGATCAACTTCTAATCTGCTACTAACTTTTTTGTTTTAGAGAGAGAGAGAGTGAGCACTAATTCGTCAAAATGCGGTATACAATCGAGGATCTGCGTGGATTGAACAATAACGCGATACGTCACCGTATAACCTATCTAGACGAGGAGCTGGAAGTGGAATCGACTTTGGAATCTACAAAACCCATAGTATTGAACCAGATCGTCGAGGAGTCAGACCGTTTCCACGGAAATGTGAAATGGTTTTTAGTGTTAAATATTATATTACAAAAATTGATTGTTTTGCCCGAGGAAAGTGAACAAATTTCGAGTACTGTAAACTTTCACAGCTACTCGGCAATATGTGTGAATGTTCGTGAAAATTTAGATGAATTGAACAAGTACTATGAATTAGCTATTAAGAAAATTTTAAATTCTTTCCAGAATTTTACAAAATTTGGTAGTGGGTGGGTTTTGAGTAGAATACATTCTTTAGATTTAAACATAATTCGGTATAATCCTATGTACACATCCTCATCTTCCTTTGTAGAGACTCCCGATTTTATTGTAAGGAAAAAGTGCGTGATTAACGTGAAAAATTTCAATGACGAGAAATGCCTTTTGTGGTCAATTCTCGCTTATTTCCATCATCGTCGAGGTACACATATGACTGTTGAATATCTGAGCAAGTTTGCTCATACACTCAACACAAACGGTGTTAACTTCCCAGCCACCATGAGAGATGTTAGGAAAATTGAAATTTTGAATCCCAACATATCTATTAATGTAATTGCGTACGACGATGATGGAAAGAAATTCTATCCCTACAGATGTAGTATATATAGGCAACGCAGACATCAGGTGAATCTTTTACTTTTAACAACTAAAACCGCACCACATAAATCACATTTTTGCTTGATCAATACCGCGAACGGAAAGAATGGTTTATCGCGTCTTTTGAGTCGTTTATCAAAACATAATGGGGAGCTGCACATATGCGAATTTTGTTTCCATCGTTTCACAACTGACAAAAGGGTGAATAGAGATGGAAAACAAAATTTGGAAAGGCATCAAGAGCTTTGTTCAAAGTTCGCGGCGCAAAGAACGGTGCTACCCAAAGAAGGTGATGTAATCAAATTTACAAACTATACTTATACACTTAAACCTAAATATGTAATTTACGCTGATTTTGAATCGTTTATTTTACCAATTAAAAGCGGAGAAGAGGGGAAAGAAGAAGCTGATGCTTCAGACCCTGTTACTAGTAGCTTCACAAAAAAGACACGTGAGCATGTTGCGTGCGGGTATTGCTTTGTAGTGTTAAATATACATGGTGAAATTTGTCATGGACCCATTCTTTATCGCGCGCGAAATGAAAGTGAAAAAATTATTAAAAAATTCGTTGATGATGTAACAGATTTGGGTGAAATGCTTTATAATGATATGAAACGCGAAATACCGATGATTCCATTAAATGAGCGTGAACAACAAGTATTTGATGATGCAAAACAATGTGGTTTATGTGGGAAGGATTTCTTGATTGGTGAGGTGAGATGCAAACACCACTCGCATGAATCAGGCGAATTTATTTGTGCAGCTCACCAAGCCTGTAATTTAAATGCTAAATCACCCGATTTTATTCCATGTTATATACATAATTTCGCAGGGTACGATTCCCATTTTATTGTGCAAGCTTTGGGGAAATGCAAAAGAAAAATACATTGCATCGACGATTAGTATTGGTAAAATTAGGTTTTTAGATAGTTTTAAGTTTATGAATGCTTCATTAGATTCACTTGTAAAAAATTTGTCAGAAAGTACTGAATTGGAAACGAAATTTAAAAGGATGTACACTGTATTCAGAACACCTGAACAGCACCAGCTTTTAATCAAAAAGGGTGTGTATCCATACACTTATTTTGATTGTGCTGAAAAGTTCAATGAAACGTGTCTTCCTCCCATAGAAGCATTCCACAATGATTTGAACGATTCACCATTGAATCCTGCTGAATATGAACATGCACAGAAGGTGTGGAAAGCGTGTAATATTTCCTCTCTTGGCGAATATCACGATCTATACCTTCTAACGGATGTTCTGCTTTTGGCCGATGTTTTTGAGGATATGCGCTCATCATTATTTGACAAATATGGATTGGATGCTATCCACTTTCTCTCATTGGCACATTTCTCATGGAATTGCATGCTAAAATACACACAGGTGGAGCTTGGTTTGATTCGGGACATTGATATTCATCTTATGATTGAGGGTGCAGTGAGAGGAGGATTATCGGTCATTCCGCATAGGTTCGCTGAAGCGAACAACCCATATATGTCGAATTATGATGAGAGTAAACCTACTAATTACCTTGTTTACCTGGATGCTAACAATTTATATGGATACGCAATGTGTGAACCTCTCCCGAGCGGAAATTTTAAATTTTTGAATGAGAATGAAATCGCACAAGTAGATTTTTTAAACTTGAGTGCCGATTCAGAAATTGGCTACATTCTGGAGGTTGATATGCAGTATCCACAATACTTACACGATTCTCACAATCAGTTTCCCCTTGCCCCCACAAAAGAAGCAGCCCCCCTTCACCTGATGTCTGAATATCAAAAACACGATTCACAAAAATCATCAACAAAACTCCTTGCAACACTTTATGATAGAACAAAGTATGTAATTCATTATCGCAATCTCCAGCTTTACACTCAGTTGGGTATGCGTTTAACGAAGATTCATAGGGTAATTAGTTTTACACAGTCCCGTTGGCTACAACCTTACATTCAATTCAATACGGAATGTAGGCGAAATGCCAGGAATAAATTTGAAGTTCAGAACTTTAAAAATTTATCGAATATAATATACGGAAAATCTCTCCAGGGTAATCGACACCATTGCACCGTAAATCTCATAACAGATGAGAGAAAATTGGATAAATATGTTTCCAGGCCATTGTGTAAACGCTGGGTGATTTTTGATGAAAATGTAATTGGGGTGTTTTCAAGAAAATCTGAAATATGCTTGAACAAACCAATTTATGCGGGTTTCACCATTTTGGAATTGAGTAAACACCTAATGTTTGATTTCCACTACAACAAAATTTTGAACATATATCGTCCTGAAAATGTGAATCTATTAATGTCGGATACAGATAGTCTTTTCTATGAAATAAAAACTGAGGATGTGTACCAGGATATTAGGAATAATTTGACGTGGTTTGACACATCTGATTACCCAACCACTCACAAATGTTATAGTCTTGTAAATAAAAAAGTGGTTGGGAAATTTAAAGATGAGACAAATTCAAAAATTATCACACATTTTGCTGGCTTACGGCCCAAAATGTATAGTTTTAAATATGTAGATGATGAGAATGAATTGTATAAAAACGTAGCTAAGGGTGTAAAGAAATCTGTTAAAGATCGCTGTCTAACATATGATTTGTACAAAAAATGTTTATTCGAAAGAACTTCGCATTATGAGCGATTTAATATGATAAGGAGCTATTCGCACAAGATTTATCAAATAGAATGTGCAAAAACGGCGCTCTCATGCTATGATGATAAAAGATACATCATGCCCAATTCGGTTGACACCTTGGCATGGGGTCATTATAGAATCCCCCAAGTTGAAGAAGGAGAAGAAAAAGGAGAAGAAGAAGAAGAAGAAGTAGTAGAAGAAGAACCTTCCTCTCAAAGTGTGAGGCGGTGAGTGAGGAGAGGAGAAGTGAGGCGTGCTGCTTCACAAAAAGACAGTGGCTAAAAATAGATATACGTGGACGCGTGCCGAGGCAGTTGAGATATATCACACGTGTGTGATGTCGACAAAAATGAATGAACTTAGACATAGATTAGCACAAGAATTGCATTCTGTGCCAAGAGTACATTTTAATAGGAGAAAATATGAGATTAAAAGTGAGGTGGATCTGCTTCAGGCAGATTTAATTGATATGAGCTCGCTGGCGAGAGATAATTCAAATTTTACTTTTATTTTAGCTGTAATTAACTGTTTTTCTAAATATGCCTATTGTGTGCCAATAAAATCCAAAAGTGCCGGCTCTGTGTATGCTGCACTTGAACCAATTATTCGTAAAAATAAAAATGTTAAATTTTTTCAGACAGACCAAGGTACCGAATTTTTTAATACAAAAGTAAAAGCATTATTGGATAGGTATAATATTAAACATTACCATGTTTTTAGTGAGAAAAAAGCTGCAATAGTCGAACGTTTTATTAGAACTATTAAATCAAAAATCTATAAATATTTAACGCAGCATGGAACAAAACGATGGGTGGGAGCATTACCAACAATGGTTAAAGAGTATAATAACGCTTTCCACAGAACAATTCAAATGCGGCCATCTGATGTTCGCAAAAAACATCGAAATCATATAATAGCATCACTTAATAAGGCTGCCAATGAGAACTTGCGTTTGAAATCTAAACGAATAAAACCGAAATTTAAATTGGGTGATGTTGTACGCATTAGTAAGTACAGACAGGTTTTCGACAAATCGTATAATATTAATTGGAGTGGGGAATTATTTATAATTCATTCAGTCTATCCGACTAAGCCACCTACTTACATCTTGCGTGATTTGAAAGGGGAAATAATTTCTGGCCGTTTCTACGAAGAAGAAATGAAAAAAACAAAGCTGGATGAGGAGGAGCAGAAAGTTTATTTAGTAGAGAAAATTATAAGGAAAAATAAAGATAAAATATTGGTTAAATGGTTAGGTTTCAGCGAACCTACATGGATCGAGAGAAAGAATTTACTAGGTTAAGAACTGTATTGTAAATACTATGTCTTATATTGTAAATACTATGTATTATATTGTAAATAAGCGAAATGTTGTATATTGGAAAAGAACTGAAAAATATTATCAATAAATTGATATAATATGTTGAAGCATGTGTTTTATTCAGTTATCCATTGACTATCATAGTGATACAATGGTAAAGGATACGACCATACCCATCATCAATTTTGATGAGGTTATTACAGGTAAACCGAACATTGGCAAGAGTAAAAATGGTAGTTTATTACCGCATAATGCACGCATTATCCTGATTGGAAGATCCAACAGTGGTAAGACAAATACGTTATTGAATTTGATTTTCAATAAAAACGGATTGAAATTTAAACATTTATACTTATTTAGCGACTCTCTGTATCAGGATAAATATAAGTTTTTGAAAAAGGTGTTTTCAAAGATAAAATGTGTAAGCTTTTACATGTCAGACAATACTGATATGATAAAGCATCCCAACAAAGTTGAGAGAAACTCTCTTGTCATTTTTGATGATTTACAATTAAGCAATGTACCTCAAATTCGTAATTACTTTACAATGGGTAGACATCGCGAAATTGATACGGCCTACTTGGTACAAAGTTACGGTGCGATAATGAAACATCACATCCGAGATAATTGTAATGTATTGATTATTTTCAAACTTGATCAATTAAATTTGAAATTAATTTATAGGGATTTTGTGGGGGAAGATATGAGTTTCAGTGAGTTTAGAAAACTATGTTGGGAGGTGTGGTCAAAAGGTGCTCACAAATTTGTTTCTATTTTTACTGAATGTAAGGCTGAAAATGGAAGATACAGAGAGCAATTGGATAAATTCATAAAGATTCCTTTGCAATGAGGTAACTTCGGTGTTTGCACGATTTTTTGTCATTCAACGTCGCGGCATTAATGGAGAAAGTTAATATGCGTAAGAAACGCGATCGTGCTGCTCCTACCGCTGCATCATCTGTTGGGGAGAGAAGCAGTTTAATAGATAGAATAAAAAAATTGAGAAAAACTATTATTGAAAAACACAGAAATTTATTGGGTTTTCAAACACAGAGTGAAGAATTTAATCGTAAAAGGTTGGAACCAATAATTACTCCATTAATTGAACTCAAAAAGAGCACAATCTCTGCCAATGAAACAGTAAAGCGCGAAAAAGAACACAAGGTTGAACCGTTGGTAACGGAGAAGGAGAAGGAGGAGGAGGAGGTGGAGGAGAAGGAGGAGGATGGGGAGGAAGATGTAAATATTTCTGCTAATGATAAATCTGCTTTCTTTGATTCGACTTTGAATATTACTAACTGTCGCACTCGAATAGAAGAAATTTTAGACAACTATTTAGGTGTGTTTCATAACGAGAAATTAGATAATTCTATTCCTTATGGTATACGATTTGATCATAAACAAAATTTATATTTTATCGGCGATGAGCCCGTAAGTTTTGATGATGTTTTTATAACTGTCGGCGAACAAAGGTTTAGAATGACTCATGGTTTGTTGGAGCTATTGTTTAACAGTAGGCCAAATTCAAATCTCTACAATAACAAAGATTTGGCGAAATATAAAAAAATATTATCACTGACATCTGTACATATTAATAACCAGGGTTACGTAATTCGCAATTCTGGTAAAAAATCTCAAATTATACAGAAACTTTTTCCACCCAAAAAACGTTCAAAGTATGGGAAGGGATTATTGAATTTTGTTAGAAATAAATCACGTGATAGAAACTACATATTCTGGGATGATGTTAACGAACTAGTCGAACGGTTATTTATTTTAATGGGTTCAAAAAATGTCGGTAATTCAGCTCACGATATTGAAATCGATTCGATATTGCAAGAACTGCGGGAAGCTAACTTTATACAGTAAAAAAGCGAGGACAGGCCGTGTTGGCGGGAAGCTGTTCGGTAGAGCGAAAGAGGAGAGAAAGAAATATGAGAGAGATGAGGCTGGGTGAAACCGGCTGTTGCGAAAGAGTATGTTAGAAGAAATGCGGAGTGGGCGCCCCCTCACCCCTCTGCGAAACATCGTGTAAAGTGAGAATAGCCGACTAAAGACACGAGCTGGGGTGGTGACGTCAGTGCTGCCAGCGCGAGTCATCTTGACAACCAACACAAATCGGAGCGTTGGAACCTCTTCGCTGGAGCGGGTGTACCGAGGTGTTGATAATTAATTTCGACATTCGAACAATGAACACCGATCGATTCGGACGAATGCATCGTCCGCATGCGAAGCAATTAGAGGAGTTAAAAAAATTAGTAGCGAATTTTGACAAGTTGAAATTTGAATTGAGTGAGTTGAAGAAAGCTGTTTTAACTAGAACAGAATTTAACAATGAAAGAAGCCAACTTGTGTCGTTTGAAAATCTCAATAGTGGATTAAGTATAATTAACAATGTGTTGGAAAAACGCATGCATGATTTAGAACAGGTTGTTTTAACTAGGAGAGAATTTGAGCAGGAGAAGGCTAGTGTGCTGGTGAGTAGACATACCCTCAATAATGAGATGAAAATTATCAGCAAAGAGGCAAAGGCAGAAAGAGATAAACTACTCACTCGAGATGAATTCAATAGGGAAAATTTACTCACTAAAAAAGAGTTTATAATTGAAAAAGCAGGATTCATCTCATATGAACAACTTAACACAGCTGTAAAAATATCACAGGACCTATTAATGGATTATGTGCATAATAATCGAGATTTCAAGAGGCATTTAAATGATCTGATGTATAGATATGCCTATTATTTGATAGAAAAATGTGTAATGGCTGCCAGAACGTTTGATTATAAAGAGTTGGAGGGACGAGGACTATTGCCAGAACATACTGTCAGCGAATTTCTTCGGCTTATTGGAATGGATGAGCCGACGATAAAATATGATAGTAGTTTGTTTTTACCTCCCCAACAAGAACGCCTATTACAACGCTATCAATCTAGGAATCGAGGACTGTAGAACTATTCTATTTCTGTGTACAGCCCCCCACCTGCTAGGCACGTGTTGCGACCGTTAAATTCTAAGGTTAATGACCTGAGAGCACGTCTCTCTCACACACACACACACATAAAACTTGTGCACGTGCTCTGCTTTTAAACGTTATGAAATAGTTTTTTTTTCACAGCAGGGGGCGGAAGTGTTATTAATATCTGAAGCACTGTCCGGGGCTGGGGGGCAGGGGGGTATATTAACACTGCACGTGCGAAAGAGAGAGAGGGCATTGAGAATCACAGCAGGAGGTGGCAAGTGTGCAGATGCAATTAATAGCTAAAGCGCGGGGCGGGGGCGGGGGGTTACGGATAAGAGCAAATATAGATATAGTAATTGCAAGCAGGTATATATAGATATACAATTGCAAGCATGTATATATAGATATAAAGCTGTATGTTCTATATTTATTGGGAACCTTCTGTGAGAGGTGGGGTCAGGGGGGATAGGTCCTCTCTCATTGGTGCTTGCGGGGGGTCCCCCTTTAATCTATTGGGAATAAAGTGGGGACACATAGGGAAGGGGGGTATGTGACCTTAAAAACAAAATGGCTGACTGTGACAGGGGGAAGGGGTGGGTGTTTACAAAATGTCTGACCTGGGGGAGGGGGAAGGGGGGTGGCCACGCCCCCCTGTCTTCTGATTGGTCGCATCAGAATCGGCTAAGTACCCCTACTTGTAGACATCCTGTTGATTTACATTGATACGAATTTCATCATTATTTTTGTATGTTTGTGATGCATATGGTGTGTGAGTGTGATACTCGAATTGGGTTATACTCTCATTGAATTGTACTTTCTCACCAACATTGAATATTGAATCAATTTGCATACCGTGAGGAATTTGGTGATTCATTGTTTATATTTTTATTATATACAAAAAAACCTAATCTTTGTAGTAGTTGTCTATTTTTAGGTGTAAGTATTTTCCTATCTGTTGCATCATGCTGTTGTGATTGATGATTTTTTGTAAATATTAGCATATTTTTTATAATATTATAAAATTACTGGTTTTTTTCTTACATGTAAGCGTACTGTTATTGTTTCTCCACGAAAGTTTACCACATTCCCGTCCTGATCGATTATATTTATACAAATTTGATTTATTGTGTTTGTATTGATTGGCATGTACACCACAGTTGTGGGTGATTCAATTATTTTATAGCCGGGAGGTACAATTGTGTAAAACTCATGAATTGTGTGACCTTCACTGCCGTTATTGTACGAACCCTGTGCAATATTGCATTCTACACGTATACTATTCACACGCATTATATGAATGGGTTTTGTTGATATATGCCATTTATTTGCTAGTAATTTTTCATGTTGAAATCCAAGTATTGGACCAATGCTGTCCTTCATAGTTAGATCAATATCTTTATCTGCATACAGCTCACACTGTAGTGTATTGTTGTTGGCTTTGATTCTCAGTTGGCTGCTAGTTAGTTTAAGATTATTTCGAATATAATTTAGAATATCCTCCAATTCGTATGATCCTTCTGGTATTTCAACCATACGCCCATCATACACGAACTTATTATTTACATTTGTTTCAATATTTGGAATTGTATTGTATGTGTACATGTTTACTAGACCCACTTCATAGTCAAAGCTATCCAATTCAACTGGTGGGAATATTTCACTAACCAATGGATTCTCGTTTGCTGTTAGCGTAAACATAATCACTATATTTTTTATACAGCCACAATAGACACAGATGTCCGCATGAGTGCTCCATTTGTTGATATTTCTTGTAGTTGTATCGAACTCTTACACCCTGCATATATTTCATAAATTCAAGTGGTGGACTTAGATTACCAAAACTGTCAAAATAGTCACATAGATTAGCGTTTTTGAAGTAGCACGTCCAATGAGTGCCTTCACCAATTTCATTATCCAGATTGATTACACCCAGTTCTAGGTGTTTAAGTGGTGTATTTGGTAGTTTATCTCTCATATAAATTCCACGTAACGGTAAGTCAAGTTGTTTTGCATACTTTACTATATCTACATTTGATAATGGGGATTTTTTTTTAAAATGGCTTTCAATGCACTCTCTACCTTCTTCTTCTTCTTCTTTATACCACAACCTTTGTACGGTTTCAAATAGACACCTTTGCCGAGTTTCTTTCCTCCTCCACCAAATTTTACTTTTGCATTCATAAGATTTGTAACTAGATAGGCTGCTGCTCGTTCAGGAAGACTAGCATCGGCTGCTTTTACTCTTTCCCATGCGAGTGCTGCAAGTTTCCTATCAGCTTCCGTTCGATTTTGTGTTGGGTCACTATAGGCTATATCATGCTCTCGACATGCTTCATCTAATCTATTTATTCCTTTATCTCCTCTTGCTAATCGTTTTTTCAAGTTTGTCGCGGGTCCGCAGAATTGGTACCCGGGAATATGGAGCTCCATGGGCAGTAGATCAATTGCTTTATTAATTACGGAACCCAATATACCAGATCCCAACTTCTTTTTCATTGACCTCTTCTTTTTCGGAGTATTTTTTCATAGATAATTTTTCTCATACCATCTTTTAAATGAAGAATTATAGATGGAGAGATCCTTTACAGCCTCTCTATAGTTGGTAAGTAATTGTGGATCTGTCATGTGTTTCCACTGTTGTCTAATATCAATGTTTGGTAAGTAGAAATCTTTAACTGTATCTATTTGTTGTGCTAGAGTAATGGCGTTTTGAAACAAGTTTATCATCTCTTCTCTCTCCAAGTCCAGTGTCTCTTTTCTACTCAAATGTCGACCAAATTTATCAATAGTCATACTTGTTTTTATTATAATTCATGTTTGTAGATAAATTTACTCTCAAACCATGCTCTAAAAAACCATGGATTTTCAGTTTCCTCTGAATATTTTCTATACTGATCAAATAGGTTTGGATCTGTCATTGCTCGCCACAGATCAATGTTGTTGAGATCAACTCTTGGAAGGTGGTGTGCCGCAAGTGGTATCAATTGTAGGATATCAATTAAATTCTGCACCAATTGTTTCAATTCTTCATTGATATTTGCCTTTCTACTTGCATTCAAATGTCGCCCAAATTTATCAATAGTCATTTTTATAATACTAAATTACCACCTATAATGATACCGATTTCACGTAATTCTTCAATTATTGATGCAATTTCTGAATCATGACCGGTGTGTCCGGCAAGTTTTGAATTAATCAACAATTCCAATCTTTCACACAATTCATTTGGATTATCCCAATAGCTGTAGACGTTGCTGTTAGGTGAGGTTTCAATTTGCATATCATGTATTCCACTACCCAGTTTTTGTTCAACTCCTTTAACACGTTTAGGTGGAAATAAATCTTTAATTATGCGAGTGTATTTATAACTGGTATTTCTTTTCACACGTCCCAATGCATCAAGATGAACTCCAGTTAGTTCAAGTATACGTTTATAGTCGACAAGATCACCTTTCCTATAGATGAATGTATCTGGAATTGCTTTGAATAGCAGCTCTAGTAGACCGTGTGTAAGCGGGAATGATTTATTACCATCAATAATGATTTTTTTATCATCAAACTTGATAACTTTCTTTCCAATTTGCCATTCATTGATTGTGGGATTAAAGTGAACTCCATACAGATTTTGACCTTTTGTTGTTCTCATAAAATTATCAATGTATTTACCTATACGATTTCTAGATGCAAATTTCCGACTAGACTCTCTACTGTCTCTTCTACTACTTTCATCTAAATTACTGGGAACATTGGAGGTGTCTAAATTAGAAGATTCTAAATTACTGGGAACATTGGAGGTGTCTAAATTGGAAGAGTCTAAAAAACTGGGAACATTGGAAGAATCGAAAATGTTTGTTGTGTCTAAATTAGAGGTATCTAAATTAGAAGCATCTAAATTAGTGGAGTCTAGAATGGGGTAGTCTTCCTCCTCCTCTACCTCCCCCTCCTCTTCCTCATCCTCCTCCTCCTCTTTCATTTCCTGTTTAACATCAAATTGTTGTTGTTGTTTAAATTGATTCAATGATTCGGTAATGGGTTTATATTGTTTCTGTAAATTTTCTTCTTCACTAATTGCATCATACGATAATTCTCCATGTTTTCGACGTATAGAGTCACGCAGCTGTTTTATATTATTCTTAATGGCTGTCAATTCTTTTAGATCCTTTTTCAGTATCATTTTTATAATAGAATAAATTTATCAAACCCAACCCTGTATCTTCCGTTATCCAGTGCACAATCTTTGTTTATGACTAGAAAATTATTATTATTCCATGCTTGAGCACACATTCTACTGAATTCATCTCTACTCAAATCGGGATATACATGATCATGATATATGTGTTGTAGATTACGATTATCCTGTTTGAATATAACAATCAAATTACTGTTGTCTCTAATCAATTGTTTAGGAATACTAGAGTACGTTTGACAAATGTAGAAACTATCAATGTTTTTGTGTCTACCCATACTGAAATAGTCTCGAATATTCTGTTGTTTTTCCATACAAATATCATCGAAAATCATAACTGAATTGGGGTGTGCATCGTTTGGGTGTGGTATTTCTTCATTATGCTGGTACAGATTGAATCCAACCTCGGCTACTTGACTCATAATTTCCTTGAGAAGTTGATACTTGTCTTGCTGGTGAGATTTGGTGAATACATATAAATGTGAAAACTTGACACCATTCTCGGCAAATAATAAATTGAAAACAGTATTTGTTTTTCCAACATTGGACGGCCCACACACAATACATCTTACACTATTTGGTAGAAGCACACTGTGTCTTATTTGTTGCTTTTTATTTAAATACCTGTCAAAGTTAATCAGTGGCAATTTTGATTTGTGCTGTTTTAGCTTCATTTTTTTAATGTATTATTATCAATCCATGAATTGTATTTCGAATCAAAACCCAACCATTTCACATACAATTTATTGCCTTTCTTCTTTAGCACTCTTTCAATAAGATACACATCTGGGTACTTGGTTTTCTTCATTTCATACTCATAGAATGCACCCTTAATAATTTTATTGTTATCGTCTTTGAGGTGATAGGTGAGGGGAATGCTTGGTAGTACATTGTATACAGTGAAAATCTCATTAGTATAGTTTGGTAGGTATCCTTTATCAAATATTCGCTTGTAACGTGTGATTCGAACCTTATCGCCGATTTTAAACTTTTGCTTTTTAAGTTTGAAGGAACGCAGGGTCGCCTTATCAATATTCATTAGTACATACTTTTCATTTCCAGTATTCACTTCACTCGGTTTCATGCGAGTGGTTCGATGAACGGTGTTATTGTATTTGTCTAACAGTTTTGGGAGTAAATTCAACCATTTATAATTTCCCTGTACAGTGAATTCACGAAACATGTACTCTTTCAGGGTCCTATTGAAACGTTCACAGATTGCCGCCTTCTTATTACTGAAAGTACTATAGTGATTGATATTGTACATTTTAAAGAGTTTTTGAACAGTAGCATTGTAGAACTCTTTACCGGCGTCAGTTTGAAAATTCTTTATCTTATTCTGTTCAAGTATTGGTTTGAGGGCGTTTGCCACATCATTACCCGATTTACTTTTCAATGGTATTGCAAATGCGAATTTACTAAAACAATTTATTACTGTCAGTATGAATTTGAAATTTCTATTGATGGTACTGTAATTTGACATATCAACTAGATCGGCCTGGTACAGATCTGTTACGCCTTTGATTTCTGTACGACGTGTGGGAAAATTGTGTCTAACACTTGCATGTAATTCTTGAGCAAGTCCTTCTCTTGTATTCATTTTTTTATACTAGAGTTAGATCTCCGCTATAACCACCGTTAAAACTACTGTTGAAACCAGCGTTAAACTGAGCCAGAAGCGGTACTGCTTTTAGTACAGATGACCGAAAAATTTTATTATTATTTTTCCCCAATTAATCGTGATTGAAAATTTGTATTTGATACATGAATTTGGGGTGCCTTTGAATGCCGAATAAGATGGGGTCTTCAAATTAAAATTCCCTTCACGGGTTGAAATAGCAATACCTTGCGGTATAGTTCAAATTTTTTCGTGGTTCGGAACCCACGTGAAAATGGAAATTTTGGAGATCGGATAGATTGCGTTGATTCTACTTGAACTTACCTATTTAAGGTTGGGTTAGGTTTGGATAGGTTGACTCAGGTTAACCTTAAATTTAAGATTAGGTTAGACTCAGAAGCGGTACTGCTTTTAGTACAGACGACCCAAAAATTCTATTATTTTTTCCTCAATTAATCGTGATCGAAAATTCGTATTTGATACATGAATTTGGGATGCCTTGAAATGCTGAACAAGATGGCGTCTTCAAATTTAAATTCGCTCCAGGGGTTAAAAAGTTCAAATTTTTTCGTGGTTCGGAACCCACGTGAAAATGGAAATTTTGGAGATCGGATAGATTGCGTTGATTCTACTTGAACTTACCTATTTAAGGTTAGGTTAGGTTTGGATAGGTTGACTCAGGTTAACCTTAAATTTAAGGTTAAAGAAAAAATAGCCTGAACTCTCATTTTACACCTACTACTCTTCCTCCCACCCAACTACATAGATTAAATTGGATTCCATTGCTATAAAATCCCATAGAAAAATCCCCCTTTCCCCCTGATTCCCACCTTGATTAAAACCACACGTCCCGTGATTTCTGCTACCAGGTTTTCAGTTTTTCACGGAAAACTGCGCCTTGGAAAAGCTTCTACCAGAGCACTTTTCCTCAAGATCAGACCGTGCCTGTCTTCTTCTTTTTCATCATTATCTTCACAAAGGAAATCGTATCAAGTTACCGCGCTTTCTTTACAGCTGCCACAATTTTGTTTACAAGAAGAAATAAAGAGGAGAGGCAGAAAAAAGAGAGAAAAGTGATGGAGGAAGAAAGAGAAAGATGGAAGTGGTGATGCAGTGAGCTCTAGACCATAAAAGCCTCAAAAAAGCTGCAAAAACATCAGAGGGACTCAAGATTCAAGAGTTTGTTGTGGAATGTTCAGGAGAAATTTATCGAGGAAACCATGAAAAGATTCATTTTTGAAGAAACTTATTTCTGATGTTTATATTTTTAATGATATAGATTTTTATACGCTTCCTGAATTTTTATAACAACCAAAGATTTTGTAACCGATTTTTAATACAAAATTTTTGCAGTGCAAAACCTGGTGGCAGGCTGATGAAGCTTCTCCTTAGAAGCGAAATGCATTCGTCCAGTATACGTGAATATAAACCATAATTTGGATAGAAATACAGTGACAGTTTTGATATATGATTTCAGATCAAGTATTTCGTCATGGAAAACATCACAGATTTCCAAGTTGTTTTTACATTTTTTCTATTTGACGGCCATTTTAAGAGCTATCAATTGGAACTCCATCTTTAAAAAAAATGCACGAGTATAATAACAAGAAAATGTCTTTCAAATCAAGGCTAGAATTTTGTGAAGTTTGTGTGAATGAAGTTTTAAAATGATAAATTATTAAGTTTTTATTTTGGGTGAGACAGGTAATCTCTTCTTTGTGTTAATATAGTTATGACCTTGGGATATTTTCTCTTGTGAATAAAATTCATATCAAAGTTAGAAATATTGTAAATTTTAATTGCAAATTTTATTACTGTAGCAGTATTTTTGAATAAGAACTAGGATTAGACATAATTTGATTCGTGATTTTTATTTTACTGAAAAAATTACTGAAGGTAGTAAATAATAAGACTTAAGTTGTCACAACGACATTTATTGAAAACAGTGAGATACTAGTTTCGGTTGTTACACCGTTATCAATCTCTTATTGCCACCGTAATATTCTATTATTGCCAATCTAAGAAGTTTAAAACATTGAGAAATTTGGAGTTCAAGCACTGTTCAAGCATATATTAGGATAGAATCAAATGCTGTTATTTTATACCTGAAAAGGTAGAATTGGGGCGGGTCGGCCCTCCCATTAACACAACCTTCAAGAGAAGGAATATTCCACTTTGACGACATAGTGTATAAAGACTTATTGTGATAGAGCACTCTACACTAGCAAATTTTGTTGCACAAGTAGTGTAAACTAGTGTTAAACGAGTCTACACTTGTGTAGCCTTTCCACGAGAGGCGTTCTATTGCATAACAATGGATATTACAGATGAATCTTCAATGATGTCAGACAATGGCTGATGAATGCTAAAATCGATGTTAGGAAAAAATGAATGAATATTATATTACTGAAATGTAGATAGGAAAAAAGAACTATCAAATGCGATGGGACTCGCTTTAGAATTTAGCAGAGTGGTGAATGGAGAAGAAGAAGAAGGAGAAGGAAAAGGAGAAGGAGAAGGAGAAGGAGGAGAAGGAGGAGGAGGAGGAGGAGGAGGAGGAGGAGAGGAAGAAGAAAGAGAAGGAGGAGAAGAAGAAATTGATGATACAAAAAACGGAGAGCGGCTGGTTCAAAGCATGAATATTCAATGTTGAAAGTGGCAGGTTGATGAAAGAGTGGGAGGGGAGGGGGGAAGTTATGCCCCCCAGGGAGGCGAGGGGGAAATGCGTTGATGCCCGGTTTCTATTCGGTGGAATTACACTCGTGCAATTCTATGAAAAGAAATAGAGGAAGAAAAGGAAAGTAAGAGAGGAGAGAAGGGGAATGGGTGGGAGAGTGAGAGATAAAAAATAATAGAGTAGGTGGGAGAGAAGAAATGGAAATAGAGAAAGTGGAAAAAATGAAAAGAAAGTAAAGAAAACTCTGGAATAGATAGTGGAGAGGAGAGAAGGAGAAAGAAAGGCAGAGGAAAGATGGAGAGTGAGAAAATGTGAGAGATGCTGGAAAAGGAAAATGGAAAAGAGAAAAAGAGAGGAAAGATAGAGAAACACTGGTAGAGGTATTGGAGAGAAGAAAAGGCGAAAGAACGGGTGAGGAAAGATGGAAAGAGAAAAAAATAAGAGACAAGCTGGAAGACGAAAATTAGATAGAGAAAAAGAAAAGAAAGAAAAGAGGTAGAAAAAGTTGACAAATGTGTGGAAAGCAGAAAAGAATTCTACAAAAGTAATAAACAAAGAGGAAGAGACGATCAATAGAAAATTGATAACAGATAATATAAAACATAAGGAAAGAGATATAAAGGTGTATGAACAAAAATAAATATTCATTATGAAAAAATAGACAAATAGAACAAATGAAGCAAATAAAAACCAGAATAAAAAATTAATAAAACGTGAAGATATATAAACATTCATGATAAAATAACGAACATATAAAAGGGCATTAGAAGAAAGGACAGTAGAAATAAGTAATTAATTTGATGATTAAAGGAAGAGGTGGAAGGAAAAGATTAAACTATGGTGAGAGAAAAAAGTAAAAAATTATTATAAATTTATTGAGAAGAGAGGAGGAAATAAAAACACTGAGGGAAAAAATAGAGGCAATCAATTTATTGAAAAAGTAAGGATAAAACAAGAGGAAGTAAAAATAGTAAAAAAATGTATAACAATGAAGTAATAGGAAATAGTAAAGAAGAGGAAGTAAATAGTAAAAATAATGTGTAACAATGAATATATAAATTTAGTGAAAATAATATTGGATGAAGAAAAAATGATGAATCAAGTAAAAAGAAAGGTATGGTGAATCAATAAAAGAGGAAGACAAGAGTGTAAGAAGAAATTTGGAAACAGAATTTTTCAAATTAGAATAACTAATTAATAGTTATAGAGGAAAGATTTTAAAAAGAATGAGTGAAAAATTGATAAAACATGTGAGGAGTATGAAGAAAAAGAAAAGAGGTTAGACAGCAAAGAACGAATAATCAATAAGAAGAGGGATAAATAAAGAAGAAGGAAATGGAAGATTCGAAGAAATAATTGAAGAAGAAATAGAGTAGTGGGGTCGGGTTTGATTTGCGTAATGGTAAAGGATTGCTGAAGGATTTAATGAGTGTCAGTGACAATGATAAGGTGAAGAGAGGTAGAGAGGGAAAAGAGAGAGTGATTGAGAAGATGAATGGGAGGGGGTTAGAGTGATGAGGGAGTGAAAGAGTAAGAGAAAAAAATCGAGTGTTTGAGAGGGTTAAAAGAGGCAGAGATAGCAGAAAACAAAGAGGAAGTGACAGTCATTAACAGGGAGAAAAAGAGAGAAAAATAACGAGTGTATGAGAGGTGGAGATAGCAAAAAAAAGAGGAAAAGAGAGACTGATAAAGAGAAATAGAGAGTGACCGAGAGGGAGTGGGAGAAATAAGAGTGGAAGAAAGAGGTAGTGGAAGAAAGTGGAAAAAGATAGAGTGTATGAGAGGGTGAAGAGAGGTAAAGAGGGAAGAGAGAGAAAGAGTGGAGAGAGAGAGAGAGAGAATGATTGAAAGGATGAATGAGGGGGTTAGAGTGATGAGGGATTGAAAGAGTGAGAGAAAGAAATCGAGTGTATGAGAGTGTTAAGAGAGGCAGAGATAGTAAAAATAAAGAGGAGGAGAGAGAGTGATAAAGAGAAAGAAAGAATGACCGAGAGGGAGTGAAAGAAAGAGATAAAATATCGAGTGTATGGGAGGGTGAAGAGAGGTAGAGATAGAAAATACAAAGAGGAAGAGAGAGAGAGTGTTAAAGAGAAAGAAAGAATGACCGAGGAGCGAAAGAAAGAGGAAAAATATCGAGTTTATGAGATGGTGAAGAGAGGTAGAGATAGAAAATACAAAGAGGAAGACAGAAAATGATAAAGAGAAAGTGAGAGAGTGGTAGATTGATAAAGAGGGTGGAAAAAGACCGAGTGTCTGATTTCGAACAAGCATCGAAATTCAGCGGAAGGATCGCAACTTGATCTCAGATGGGAAGGGGAGGAAAAAAGGTTGGGGGGGGGGGTTAAAAAGGTTGGGGGGGGGGGGGGTGAAAAGAGAGCGGAGGGATGAAAAGGGGCTGCTGAGAGGGAAGTTAAAAACCGAAAAAAGAGGTGAAAAAGAATTTCGCTATATCTGAAACCCAGCTGCTCCCTACCCTAACCAAGTATCATGGCATTTGACTTTGCATACAAAGTACAGGGTAAATCTTTGCTTAACCAGCATGGCAGAGTGTTGAGCTCGCACTCAATCACTCACTCTCTTTATCGCTCCCACTCTCTTCATCATTCTCTCCTTTTCTCTCCCTCTTATCAGGGTGTAATTGATAGCACGCTCACCTGACCGGATTCAATATTTCACAAAGTGTTTCCGAGCTTCTCCCTCCCACCCTTCACCAGTTCCCTTTCTTCACTCTTTCCTCCACTTCTTCTTTCTCTTCCCTTTCTTCTTCTTCATCTTCTTCTTCCTCTTCATGCATGAAAACTATTACCATGGCCATGGGCACTGAAGTCTGTTAATTTGACTCGGTTACGGAGAAACTAATTGAATTAATGTGCTGCTGCATTCTCTCATCTATTCTGAATACATTAAATTCAGAATAATATACGACTTGAAAGTTACATTTGAACCCAGCAGTGTATTGTTACGGGTTCTAATGTCTAAAATAAGGCTGGCAACACTAAAGTTCACACTTGCACTTTATTTACACAAATTAATATATTTACACAAATTAATTGTTCAATTAATTAAATAAAAACAGATCATCAAATGACAAGCTAATACTTATTTTCAGTAATTATTTACAAGAATTAATGAATAAGTAATTACAGGCTGATCAATAATAAAAGAAACAAGAGTCCAATAAACTGTACAATAATGTGGAAAGAAATTATAAAAAAGAGCAACTAATCACTTACAAAAACACAGTCCAATTCGTTATTTGACAGTCCCAAATAATATCACTTAACACAACATCTTTAAACTATTAGTAAGCTGCATAGATAGTAAACACTTGTCTTTGCACTTGACACTGTCTAAAGACTGAATAAAGCACTGTTTAGTCCACTGGCACGAGATCTGTAATACAATCTGTCACGCGGGTTCGTAGAAAACTGATTCACTGGTTCACGTGGACTCCTTTATATAACTGTTGCAGTTGTATAATTCCAAGAATTGGAGGTCACCAGACACTTCGAGAATCTTTAAGAAGGCTTGGACTAGACCTCGATTGTTCAAGAAGAATGTAGAATTGAAAGAAATTATGCAGAAAGAATTTATAAAAAGAGCAACTAATCACTTACAAAAACACAGTCCAATTCGTTATTTGACAGTCCAAAATAATATCACTTGACACAACGTCTTTAAACTATTAGTAAGCTGCATAGATAGTAAACACTTGTCTCTGCACTTGACACTGTCTGAAGACTGAATAAAGCACTGTTTACTCCACTGGCATTGGATTGTCTCTCTCACGAGATCTGTCATGCAGGTTTGTAAACTAACTGTCATGCAAGCTTCTGTAAGACTCAACTAACTTGTTCTGGTGGACTTCTTTATATAGTTGTAGTTGTATAATTCCAAGAATTGGAGGTCACCAGACGAAGGCCACAGAACATGATTTCGATTGTTCAAGAAGAATGTAGAATTGAAGAGAAGATCAATTGAGTGAGAGAGTTACAGACTTGAAGAATAAGGGTGACAAAGACATCTAACGAGAGAGACCGAGAAAATTCAGATTGCTAGCTGCGTCTGTCCATGAAAACAATGGAATGACATAAATAGAACAAGTGCGTGATTAACTGCTTGTTTGCTTTCGTAACATTATATTATAAATGTAGTGCAAATAAAGGCGTGTATAAAGCAATGTACCGTATATTTAAAATGCTTCAAGAATGTACTAATCGTTTTTTTTTTTGGGGGAGGCCGAAGCCCGCATAGGTCTGAGATCAGTGCGTGGGTAATGAATTGGATGATGGTGATTGATGAGTTGGACCTACAGTTTTAAGTGGGTTCCGAACCACCAGGGATTGATTTTCAAAAATTGACGATCTTGATTTTTGTCAAACTAGGTTGTTGAAGTTCATTATTTAAATAGGTAATGCAAGTTTTTTTGTCAATTGGGGATGAGGCTGTGGTTAAGAAATGAAGATCTTGATCACGTTAACTTAGATGATGGTGATTGATAAGCTGAACCTACAGTTCTAGGTGGATTCCGAACCACCGGGAAGTGATTTCACAGTAGAGAACAGTGTCTTTTTGACCTCTAATCGGTCACCCTTAAAAAGAGTGCCCAGGAGAACGAAGCTTACCTCTACCTGTTTGAACAGATACCTGCTCACGGCTATCACTTCCCGCTTTTCGTTGAAAAGTTTATATTCTAAATACTAGTAGTTCTATGAACAGTAGACCTCACGCCTAAGAATAAGGGTGCTTGCACAGAGGAACATACTCCATGTACTCAACGATAATCATCATCGCAAAATTAAACACAATCTTTAGACCTAACCCTTGATTCAATTTGTGCAGTCTATTTCATGTCAGTTTTCATGAAAAACAGACTCTGTATCACATAAACACGGCAGCATTTCTATTTTCCAGACAGCTGATTGTTCAAATCACATTAGATTTTACCTGTGAGATAATTGAATTTATACATCAATATTAATTAAATTTGTATAATCATCATATACTTAGTAATTACTTGTTCTATACTTTATTGTAATATTACAAATGAATGATTTGTTGTTCTCAAACAAATATGTTATTCTTATGTATGATAATTTGATTCATATGAAGGCTCAACCAGATGAATAAAAGGGCCCGAAGGCTGTCATGAAATCTGATTTCAATTAATTGCATATGATGGAGGAGCTCATTTTAAAAATCATTTCTGTCCTATAGACAAAGGCCTAAGTGCCTTCCTTTTTTCCTTTTAAATATCCTTTAAATGCAAGCATATTTCGAAAATCCTTATACATACATCGCTGGTCATTCCTTAAAGGAAGATCCATGCAAAATTTAATTGATTTGGCCGACACGTTTAGCTGTAAATGCGGTACAGACAGACAAATCCAAAACGGACAACTTTAAACAGAGACATCTCTTCGTTCGGTTAATGCCTAGTCTACATGATAAGTTAATTTATAACTTGAAAACTCGTCATGTTCATACCAACAGCATTCTCCACATGAGTTTTCATTTCATGTTTTCAAAGCTTCAATTGACGCAGACTTTTTTTCTCTGATCGTTTTACAATCTATCACTTATTTTTTGCATATCGATCGCCAATGGGTTCTACTTCTCAAACATCTATCTGAACAATTGGTTACTCAAATTATGTTAAGTGTTGCAATAAAGCAACCTTAGAGGTACAGTAGAAACAATTAGTCTGGGCGCGTGGCTCTGGTTTCACTACTAGCCGTCCTGTAAAAGTTGACTAGTTGACCTTGAAGACATCTGCAGCATCGCACGGGCCACATGTTTTTAGAAATGAGCGATAAACACTCCCCTCGCCATGGCTGACTACCAAACGGCCGTGCGCCCAGACTAATTGTTTCTACTGTAGAATCGGCTTGATTTTTCAACGATTAGTCAAAAATTTGGCTTTTATTTCAAGGTTTAGCCTTTTTTTGTCTTCAATTCCTGGCATAGTTGATTATCATCAAGAATTGGATGTTAAACTGATCAAGCATCCTGAGGAGACTCAAATAATTATTCAACAAATCTTTGAGCTTGAATTTTGACATGCTTCTGGTCGGAACATTATAGTGTTTTCATTTATGTTTTTTTTTTGTAAAAACTTCTCTATTTGTGCTGTTAACAGGATCTTAATTTGAAAATATCTTTGAATGTTTCAGTTACATGAAACAAGTAGTCACGGAGGTGTGGATAAAATGTATAGAACAGAGGGAAAAGTAGGGGAAGGAGGAAAGAGAGCAGGAGTAGGAGAGAAGGAAAAGAATTAGATAAAGAAAAGAAGTAAAAGACAAATAGGTCAAGAAAAAGAAAGAGAAGGCGGAGGTGGAGGAGGAAGAAGAACAGGAAGATGAAGAGGAAGAGGAAGAAGAAGAGGAGAATAAAAAGGAGGAGGAAGAGGAGGAGGAAGAGGAAGAGGGAGAGTAAGAGGAAGAGGAGGAGGAGGAGGAGGAGGAGGAGGAAGAAGAGGAGGAGGAGGAGGAGGAGGAGGAGGAAGAGGAAGAGGCGGGGGAGGAGGAAAAGGAAGATGAACAGGAAGAGGAAGAGGAGAAAGAGAACGAGATAGAATAGAATAGAATGGCTGCCTTTATTTATTACCTGGGAGGGCGAAGTTAGAGCGCAGCCGGCCCTCTCTTCCACTTAACCCTCCCCTACAATTCTAATTAAGATAAACATATTAAGTAAACATAATTTTCAAAATAGAAAAACAAAACAAACAGAATAACTGAAAAATAGGAGATTAGGAGTAGGAGAAATAGAGGAGGAGTAGGAGGAGAAGGAAGAGGAAGAGGAGGAAGAGGAATATGAAGAGGAAGAGGAACAGGAATATGAAGAGGAAGAGGAAGAGGAGGAAAAGGACGAGGAGGAGGAGGAGGAGGAGGAGGAGAAGGAGGAGGAGGAGGAGGAGGAGGAGGAGGAGGAGAAGGAAAAGGAGAAGGAGGAGAAGGACGAAGAAGGAGGAAGAAGAGTTGTTGATGGAGAAGGAGGAGGAAAAGAAGAAGGCGGATGAGGCGGAGGATAAGAAGAAGAAGGAGGATGTGAAGGATGAAGAGGAGGACATGAAGGAGAAGGAGATGAAGGAGAAGGAGCAGAAGAAGAAGTTGAAGAAGAAGGATAAGGAAAAAGAAGAAAAATCTGTGTTAAATTAAAACATCACAATTTTCGAAGAATTCCATCTCCCCCATCATTTTACCCCGTAGCGGATGTAAACACGTTATTAATCCCACGTTGATGTGAGTTTTTTGATGAAAATCGAGACAGATGAAATGCTGACTCAGCAAGAAAGATAATAAAAAAGAATTGTAGCTAATAATGAAGAGGATGGAATGCATGCAGAAGACGAGCGCAAACACTTCAAACAAAAAAAAATGAGATTCGAATTTTCCACGTTCAAACAGAATTCTGTTTTATTAATTTTCCAGCAGTAGAACTGAAAACAAGAGAAAAATCTTTTCCTACATGTTATTTTCAAGATGGTGAATTCGAAAATACCGTCCCTTCATTTTAACTGTGATGAGAAAGGCAATTATCACATCTATTTTATTCATACTTCCTACCTGTTTCTGCTTACGTCCGCTGATTATATATTTGAGATGCTTGCGTTTATTACATCATCTACCGATCCTACTCTTTGTAAGCTGTGATGTGGAAGAAATAATTAAATCTATTTGATTCGTACTTTCTACCAGTAAAATACTGTATGTGCTTCAGACAGCCCCCCACATTGAAAGAGCTCTTCTTTTCAGAGATAAAACATCCTTCAATCGCAGAAGCAAGAAATTAAATTCAAAGTAATTCGCAACGTTGAAATTAATATTGGAATATTTTTCCAACTACTGCTTCTACTGCTGTGATCTGCTGTTTTGAGATGAATCTTTTGACAAACAAACGCATTTTTCAATCGTGTAAACAAGAAATTAATTCCAGGAAATACGAAACTCATCAACGTTGGAGTTTGAAATTCTTGACGTATCTTTCAGTTGCAGAAGGAGAAAAATATTGTTGTAATAAATACTTTATTCTTTAACGTTTTACTCTTTAATGTTGGAGTTGTAATTAAGCATTTTCGAAAATTCAGTACTGTGTTGAATGTGGATGTTTGAATTCAGTAAATGAATAAATTTCAGTAATGTGGATGATAAATTTCAGTACTGTGTTGAATGAGGATGAAGCCCACATAGGACTGAGACGTGTGCGTGGGTAATGAGTTGGATGATGGTGATTGATGAGTTGGACCTACAGTTTTAGGTGGGTTCCGAACCACCGGGAAGTGATTTTACAGAAGAGAACAGTGTCTTTTTGCTGGCCAATCTAATCGGTCACCGTTACAAACAGGTCCTACGAGAACGCAGCTTATCTTTCTGATTGAACAGATATCGGCTACGGCTGACGGCTATCACTTCACAAAGCAACTAAGATTTTTGTAATTACCTTTTGTAATGTTTTCACTGATGACTTCAGTTTTGAGAAGTAACTGCTCTCTTTTGTGAGTTTAATTCAGTCTTGAATTGCAGAAAAACTAAATTATTTCTAGAAATACGAAATGTATTAACGTTGGTATGAGAATTTGAAGTTTTTGAAATTACTTTCTAGAAAGGGGTTGGTAATTGACATACTGTACATGATTAAAATTACTTATGTATTTTGAATAAAACAATATTAGATTTCACATATATATTCAAAGGTACCACTATAAAGTAGGAGGCTATTAATATAAAGATATGGTTAATAGTGTGAAACCCAAGAATTTCAAAACCCAGAACTTTTATGAGCTTGGGTGGGACCTGTTGGTACAAACAGACTTTATAAATCTGTTGTACATGGAATTGTGAATTCGTAAATAATCTGTAAATATTGAAAATGAATAATTACACATTAAATGTAATTAAACAAGTATCTCACGGTTATCAATAAATTTTATTAATAACCGTGAGATACTAGTTTCGGTTGTTAAACCATTATCAATCTCAAACAAACTAAACAGAGTAGCTTAGTATATACTAAACACAGAATGATACTATTGGCTGAGGGAGAAAGTGACCTTCATTGAAGGTCTGTGATTGGCTGAAGGCCATGACAAGTAACGCCCACTGGTGTGAGGAGCAACACGCCAAAATAAGTGTCGAGAACCAAAACCGTGAACACATAGAAAGCCACAAACAAGAACAATACACAAATAAGCTAGAATTTTTAAAAAAATTGAATTAAAAATTGAAGGTCACTGAAATGCAGTCATGGTCAACCGAGAAAAACACGAAATTACCGTTATTAAAATGTAGGCCATAATTATGATAAAACCAAGTTGGTAGCATTGAATTGGTTGAAAAAACTTTGATCTTTCAAACTAGTATTGGAATCCTTTTTCACCAACCTAGTGATCTCCAAAGCTTCTACAATTTTCAGTTGTCTGACGTTGCCAAACAAATGCAGAAATTTAACATTTTCTTTGGCCTTGAACTTTTGTCCATTAGTAATCAGAAGCTCTCCAAAATTTGAGTCTGCTTTCTGGGGTTTCCAATCTCTAATATGTTAATTTATCTGAGATGTTTTCCATGACGAAATACTTAATGAACAATCTAATATTAAAACTGACACTGTATTTCACTTTTAAATAATGTTTTACTCACATATATTGCATATAAGCATCTTCAATATATGTGAGTAAAATATTATTTAAAAGTGAAATACAGTGTCAGTTTTAATATTAGAATGTTAATTTATTCTACATTTGAAAATTTTACTGGTCCAAATTCATTATGGATATCTTCCACAATATCACCTTTGCCACTACAAAGAAACTGAAATATTGATAAACACTAGTAGTTGAATTTGTAAAGAATCTTAAGGAAATTATAAATTGTAATAATTTTTTTCTAGTGCTTGTATTTGTAGTTTCTGCAAACTCCTATGGAAATTATCAATTGTGGTTTATAAATTCATTAGTGGTTGAATTTGTACAGAATCTTGAAGAAATTATTAATTTTAAATAGCAATTTATTGTGATTTGTTGATACGGGTACCGTACTTGTATTTATAATTTCTGCAAACTCCTATAGAAATTATCAATTATTGTAATAGTTTGTAAGAATGCTGATATGCCCTTGGAATTTATACGCTCAAATACAACAAAGTACAAGCTCTAGTGACTCAAATAAGACTATATGAATTTTTTGGAGCTGAATAGATGTTTTGAAAACTTGAGAATGGATTAATTAGGATGGCACTCACCCCCGCCAATGTTTTCACGTTGTGTAGGGCGTTTTGAGCTTCTAATGCACTTTTTCGGGTATAAAACGTAACAAAGCAGCATCCTGAAAAACAAAGAAAAATACGATAATAAAAAAATTCCTTCATAAATCCAATAAAAAAAACATGGTAAAACGAAAAGACAATACAAAAATATAGACAAATAACAAGTTTTATTATTACAAGCTAAAATTGAAACAAAATTCCATATGGATATAAATATATTCAATTCAATTTTTTATTTCCAAAAAAAAATAGAACAGATATGATACAATACAGCATAAAATCGATGGAAATTTATTTCCCCGCATGGACTATTGATCCGTGTACGGGGAAAGAGAATATTGTTTCGAATGCAAGAAAAAAGACGTTTTATTTATTTTATTTATTTATTCATTTGATGAAATTATTACAATCAAGTAAAAAACTACAGGCATTTGCCCAAAACAGTTCAAATTACAAATTTGTCACATAAATAGTCCAAATTAGGTTATGTCCATAGGTTGTGTTCAAATTTCTGTTTCCATCAAATATTTCCACTAAAAAAAGTAGTCCGACAGTAAATGATCAATTTGAATGGTTGATAAAACCGAAAAACACTACATAACACAAATATTTCAAGAATATTGAAATTAAATTGATAATTTTGAGCCGGAAATTCTCACAACCTCTAGGAGCTACTACAGCTGTTTATCATTTACGTTCTTCTTTCTTCTCCTACTTCTCCTGCCTGCGTTCTCTTTGTACTTCTTTCTCTTTTCTATCGTCTTCTCCTTTCAAAAAAGTGTATTAGATGTTTTGCAGGAGAATGGAAAAGACAAATAAAAAGGTTTTAGAAAAACAAGGAATGATAAGAAAGAATAGAGAACTATCGACAAAAAACGATCTAAAGACTAGAGAACTATCGACAAAAAAGATGTAAAAACTGGGAGAAAAAGTATGAATAGAGGAGGGTGATGAACGCAGAAAGATGACAGAAAGAAGATGATGCAAGAGACAAAAGATGAGCCATCTGAAAGTATTGAAAGAAAATGAAATAAAAAAGAAAACCTCAGTACATCTCTCCTCACCGCACTTCATTTCCTGTCCTTTTATCCTCTTTCACTTTGTTCCTTTCTTTATCCTTCCTTCCTTCCGGTCCTGTTACCCCCATTTTCCACTTTTCATCCTTCAGAGTCAGTCCTTTTTCATTTCCATGTCAACCTGCCCCAACTCAAACCAGCCCTCCGCCAATTTGCACACTTTGAACACAGTACTACCCCCTCCGATCTTTATCCACCTCTTCCTTTTCTTCTTTTGTACCTTTCTCACTCTCTCTAGATCCTCCAGTGGCCCAGGGCATTGTTAAATCGGTCCCAGCAGTGAAAGGCAGAGTTGTTCAAGAGCACTGAAGCACCGCCGGAGCAGAGGTTTCCCTCCTTTTATTCAACTCGCTGAAACCTTTGTTCTGCTCTATGCTCTTTACTCCCTCTTTCTAATCGTTCTCTCTTTCTCCTCCACTCATGCTCTCTCTCTTTACCTTCCCTTCTTCAAGGTAGACGACCCGCCAATTCCCTTTTATCAGTCATTATTGTCTTGTACGTTTTGACTAGTCGACAAACTAACTCAGTTCACAGTAAACAATTATTTTCCCTTCTCACTCAAACTCTCTCAGTCACTCCTACTGTTATCTCCTTCTTTTTCTTCTTCACAATATTCCCAATATTCTTCCTCTTCTTCTCCTTCTTCTCAATACTTTGCTTCCCCCTCTTCTATCATTATTCTTCTTCTTCTCCTTCCCCTTCTCCATCATATTTTTCTTCTTGTTTATCTTCTCCTTTCCCATCTTCGACCACGTACTTTCTTCTTCTTCCTCTCCTATCTTTCTTCTTCTTCATCCTTTCCCTCTTCTTTTTCTTCCCCTCCTCCTTCTTCTTCTACTCACCCTTCTTCTTCTTTCCTTCCTATCCTTCTTATCTCCTTCTTTTCTACTTCTTCTTCCCCCCCTCCACCGGCTTCTTTGCCTTCTCTATCTTCTTCTCCAACCTTTTCTTCTTCCTTTCCTATCCTTCTTTTCTTCTACTTCTACTCCCCTTTTACCAACTTTTTCCCCTTCAACCATCTTCTTCTCCAATTTTTTCTTCCTCCTCTCCTACCCTTCTTCGTCTTCTTCCTCTGCTATCCTTCTTTTTCTTCTTCATCCTTTCCCTTCTCTTTTTCTTCCCCTCCTCCATCTTCTTCTTCTTCTCCTCCTTCTTCTCAATATTAAGCTTCCCCCTCTTCTATCCTTCTTCTTCTCCTTCGTCTTCTTCCCCTTCTCCTTCTCATTTTTCTTCTCGTTCTTCTTCTTCCTCCCTATCCTTCTTCTTTTTCTTCTTCTTCTTCCACTCCTCCTTCTTCTTCTCCTCACCTTTCTTCTTCTTTATTTCCTATTCTTCTTCTTGTTCGTCTTTTTCATCTTCTTCTCCAATATTTTTTTTCTTCCTCCTCTCCTATACTTTTTCTTCTCCTTCTCCATCTTCTCCACCATCTTCTACTTCGTCATCGTTGCGTCTTCTTCTTCTTCTTCTTCTACTTCTACTTGTTCTTCTTCTTCTTCTTTTTTTTTTCAACCGTCTCCTTCTTTTCTTCTTCTTCCCCTCCTCCTCATTTTTCTTCTTCTTCTTAGTATTCCTCCCCCCTGCTTCTTAACCATCACCATCCTCTTCTCCTCCTCCTTTCCTTCGTTTTCTACCCTTCTTCTTCTTCTTCTTCTTCTTCTTCTTCTTCTTCTTCTTCTTCTCTTCTGGAGTTGATTGCCAACTTGGGAAGACTTATTGTACTGAAGGTGGCAATCTCCACATTCAAAGGTTGTGTGTGTGTGGTGTGAAGTGTGAAGTGTATTGTAGAAGTGGAGTTTCAACAAAACTTCAACAGCGTGCTTTTCAAGTTGTGGTGACTTTGAACTTCTTGACGTTTTGATTGCTTGTGATGAGAATAAAGCATTAGAACTAAGTATCCAAGGACCCGACGGGTTTACATAAAATAATCATTGACCGAGCGTAGGGAGGTCTCCGTTTCAAGTCGACCGTTTCGCATTGTATATCTGTCTGTTACGCATTTACGGCTAAAAGATTTTCCGTTAAGGAATGCCCCGCAATGTATGTGTAAGGATTTTCAAAATTTGCTTCCATTTAAAGGATATTTAAATGGAATAAGTGAGATATTATAGGGAATTTAACTATGCAAAGTCCTTCAATTAGTTCTTGTTTTTTAATTTCTTTATTTAGATTATGTGATTAACCCTCCATACTTTAACTAAAGCTAAAAAGAAGCATTTTACTGTTAATAAAATAAATGAATTAATTAAAGAGAAACACGGAGTACTTTTTAATTGCAATTTAAATGTTATGATCAACTATTCTCCTAAATCAATCTTAGTTAGGCTTTCTATAGGAAAATATTTATTTTTTAAATGATCTTCTCCATCAAAAGCAATTGGAATGAGATTCATAGATAGCCTTGGAGCCCGTTATTCATCAGGTTGAGCCTTATTCATATGAATCAAGTTATCATTCAAATTCATTTATTTGCCTTAAGCATAAAAAACATCAACAATGAAACACAACAAAGAACATACATACTTAAAATTAACATCAAATCAAACAAAACTATCTATAAATTAAATATGGCACCACTGGCAGAAATAGGACTTGATCGCCAGCAATGAGTGCAAGATTCTATTCATCTTGAATTCACTATCTATTCATTAGAATAACATAGTTGTTTAAGAGAAACAAACAATTTCTAACATTTCAATTATGTATATTAACAAGTGATTACTAAGTAAATTATACACAAATTAAATTGCTTTTGTTTTATAACCTCAGTCATCAGACATGTGAAATCTAATTTGAGCAATCAGCTGTCTCGCAAATACAAAAAACTTGCTACGCCTTGAAAATACAGCGTCTTGCTGATGTGATACAGAGTGACTTTTGGTGAAAAACAGACATGAAATAGACTATGCATATTGAATCAAGGGTTATGTCTGATGACTGTGTTTAATTTTGCGATGGTGATTATCATCGAGTACATGGAGTATGTTCCTCTGTGCAAGCACCCTTAGACAAAACAGTGGAATCCCGACACATATTTATAGAGTGGGAACCACAAAATTCAGAACTGCAATACTTTAGATTTAAGACTTTAATTAATTTTCTGAAATGTTAATTTTTTTTAAATTTATTGTGAATAAACTCCTCTGGTAGTGCTGTACTGTAATGAATTTTTAATTACCCCTTTATAAAACTGCTAGTTTTATAGGTACGAACTATTATATTTGAACTGCGCGGGTACTACTCTGACGCTACTACGGTAACTGTCATCTCTGTACTTGTCATACTCGTCTGCTCTAGTACATTATTCAATGCATAAAACTGTTTGCTAGCTGGTATCCACTTTTATATTTATTTTTAGTTTTCTTTTTGACTCGTCTGGTCTAGTTTTTTTATTGTTTATTTGAAAGTTGTCGTGATGTTGACTTTATCTGCGACCTTTTTCGTTAGGTTGGTTCATCTGCTGATCTTACTTGAATTTGGACAGCTGTTTGAAATAAGAAGGAGCCTGTTCGATTTTTGATCGTGGATGATGCTTCCTTTTTCTCTTACAAAATGTTCGAAGGGTAGCATTGATTCTTATTTGGACCATGATGTCCTTAAGTAAATTTTTTTTTGATAACTCTAATATGATCATGTGGTGATCTGGTTTTAATTTACCTTTTTTATTTTTCTTTTGTTTAAATTTTTTTCCGAACATTTCCACTTGCTGCTGTATTGATACCAAACTTAAGTTGCTAAATACTAAATTTATGTCCGCCTAGTTGGGTAAGTGTAATTTGTCGATTTGTATTTGTGAATTCTTTGATTTACTTAATATGTCTTTTTGATGCTCTTTTGGCTGCGATTTACTCTAAAGAATACTACGTAAGTTATAGATGTATTAGTGTAGTAGTGCTAAATCAGCATTATCATAGTTAATAAAAGTTCTCACGGCCTGCGCGCCGTGCTTAGTCCGTTCCAGTCTCTCTTCACTGAACGACGGGGCTATGTCCGTCGGGTCAGCAATAAAATTTATCTTTTTAAAAACTTAATTAATTATTCGACAATCCTATCTGGCGCCCGAACAGGGACGGGCGACGAAAATCCGCGATCAAAATCTCGAAATTTTCGGTGAATTTCAATTCTTTACGTTCGTTTCCGAAATTGAATCCGCGATCGTAAGTTTCGGGAGTAGTGAAGTTCCGAACGCGATCAAAAAGTGCTATTCTCCACATCATCAACCTGGCCAGTAGACGCTCAAATAGCTCCTACTTGGACTCTTTGCGATTGGACCATAGACCAACTCTGAAAGAGTTGATTGAAGAAGAAGAGGAAGACAACACTGAAGAAGAAGAAGACGAGACTGACGTTCGACTACAGCCAAACGAAAATCCAGGATCCTCCATCATGTCTCTCGAAGGCAAGGTTCCAACACAACAACAACAACAGGTACAACAAATATCAAAATTACTTCCCAAATGTGATCTCGACCTCATTCCAGATTACGATGGCAACCCCATTGAACTTATTTCATTTCTTGAAGTTGTAGAGACTCTTTTTGATGGCTACTGCACCAACAATATTGTTGAGGCTGGAGCAAATCATTTTCGTTTATTATATCAAATTAAGAAAAGACTGCATGACATGGCTAAAATAGTTGTAATCAACAGCTCATGTAAGACAGTGAAGGATGTAATTACTGCCCTGAAAAATAACTTTGCTGATAATCGATCAGTGCATCAACTAACAAGTGAACTTTTAACTCTGAAACCGAATCATAGACAACACCCTCTTTCATTTGTGAATATGTTAGAAGAAAAACGTACCACCATCATATGTAGGCATAGACTGGATGGAGTGCAAGGTGAATTTTTAGAATTCGTCACCAGCCAGTTAGATAAGCAAGTGATCAACGTTCTAGTAGAAGGACTTCCTTATCAATTGGGAGCGCATCTTCAAACACTTAGAATTAAGAATTTGAATGAAGCTAGACAAGCTATTATAAGTGAAAGTAATGCTGTTCTTAAACATTTGAATTTTACTACTGATGTGTCAAAAATGCATTTTAAAAATAGTTCAAATGAAAAACCTAACCATAATAATCAGCATAATCAAGCCAACAAATCGCCTTTTAATAATCAAAGCAATCAACCATTCAAACAACAATTTTTTCAACAACAGAATCATCAAAATAACCAGCAACGTCAATTTACGCCCTTTCAATCTCAAGGTTTCAATCAAAAACCTCAACATTTTCAATCACGAAATTTTAATCAACAAAATAGACCACAAAATAATCAAAATCGTAATAATAGCGATGTATCAATGCGAACTGTTTCAAATTTACATAAGCCTAATCATGTTCATTTAACTGAACCAATGACCGAATCAACTGAAGTTTCAGATTCAAACTTCCAAGCACTTGCTGCAAAAGTTGACAAATTAGCTGAAGCTTTTGATCATTTTTTAGAATTAGGCAGAGTCAAAATGAATCCGAGGTAATCGAAATGAATTATTGTAATGCTCACGAATTACCATTTTTACTTGTAAATGATTGCAAAATTCTAATTGACACAGGATCGAAATATAATTTTGTTAGAACTGATAATAACACATTTCCATGTATTAATGTTGAAGATTACGAATTTAAAATCAAAACACCTGCTGGCGAAACAACAGGCTCTTTACGTGCTGTTTTAGATTTAAGTTCTGTGCATGCTAATTTAAGTAAAGAATTATTTTTTGTACATGATTTCAGTTCAAATTACGATATTTTATTAGGACATGAGACTCTAAGTAAAATGGGAGCTCAGATTGATTTCCAAACAAATTGTATGATTACTACTGATAAGACATTGAACTTGAATGGCCTAACTCCTGTTAAAATACGAAAAGGTATTAATAATCTTAGACTACCTTTAATAAATAGATCAGATTCTCAATTAGGCATAACAAAAATACCTATCTTAGAACTTAATGAAATTCTTGTAAATATTATTGATAAAAATTTTTGCGAATTAGAATACTTTTCAGATATTGACAAAGAAGTAAATATTGAATGTCTTGAAATAGAAGAGTGTGAATTAATAGATCATTCTCCCTCTGAGAATTCACTAACTCATGAAGAAATTTCAGATATTATTCGTCTGGACCATATAGATCCAAGTGACAAAGCAGAAATTGTCAATTTAGTTCATGAATTCCAAGATATCTTAAAACTCGAAAATACTTTATAACTGCCACTCATTTGTTAAAACACAAAATTGAAACAACTGATGACTCTCCTGTTTATACAAAAAATTATCGATATCCTGTAGCTTTCAGAAATGACATTAAAATTGAAGTTCAAAAATTACTAGATGGAAAAATCATCAGACCATCCAACTCACCCTATAATTCCCCTCTTTGGGTAGTACCCAAAAAATTAGATTCTTCTGGTAAACGCAAAGTGCGTCTTGTCTTGGACTATAGAAAATTAAATGAGAAGACAAAGAGTGACAAATTTCGCCTTCCAAACATAGAAGATCTTTTTGGAAAAATTGGTAGAGCAACTTATTTCTCTAGTTTGGACTTAGCGTCAGGCTTCCATCAACTTGAAGTTGAAGAAGCAGATATTCCCAAAACGGCTTTCAGCACAGAAGAAGGACATTATGAATTTGTTAGAATGCCATTCGGATTGAAGAACGGTCCTCCTAGCTTTATGCGCGCTATGAATATAATTTTTTGTGACACACCAAACGCTCTAGTCTACATGGACGACATAATCGTATTTTCAGACTCATTCGAAGAACACCTTAAAGACTTGAGACGAGTATTCAAAAAATTAAGACAATACCAGTTGAAAATTCAATTAGACAAAACAAATTTTTGTAATATGGAATTATTATTTTTAGGACACATTGTATCTAAAGACGGAATTCGTCCTAATCCCGCTAAAATCGAAGCTGTTTCAAAATTTCCAATTCCTAAGACTGTCAAGGAAATTAAACAATTTCTTGGTATGACCGGCTTTTACAGAAAATTAATTAAAAACTACGCAAAAATCGCCCAACCACTTACCAGAGCATTGAGAAAAGATGAAAAAATTGATATTAATAATTCTGAATATAAAAAATCATTCAATAATTTAAAGCAAGCCCTTTGTAATTCTCCTATATTAACGTTTCCTAATTTTGATAAAACTTTTACTTTAACAACCGATGCCTCTAATTATGCTATAGGTAGTGTTTTGTCTCAAACAATAAACGGTACCGAACTTCCAGTATCATATGCATCTCGTACACTCAACAGAGCTGAATGTAATTTACCTACTATTGAAAAAGAACTTCTAAGCATAGTATGGAGCATAAAACATTTTCGTCCTTACTTATATGGTAGGAAATTCATAGTCAAAACTGATCATAAACCCCTTGTATGGCTCAGAAATTTGAAAGAACCAAATTCTAAACTTATGAGATGGAAATTACTCCTCGAAGAATATGACTTCACAGTCGAATATTTGAAAGGAAAATCCAATGTTGTCGCTGACGCATTATCCCGAAATCCAGTTAACGTTTCTGAAGTTTTAAATAATGAGATAGTAGATTTTAACACTTTAACTGAACTTGATTCCCAAGATATAGTTCCCTTAAATTCTCCAGCAAACTCTCTTGATGAACCAATGGATGAACCTATAGACTTAGATAGAGTACTAGCAGAATTTTTCCCAAATCAAGATAATCAAGATAATGAAGAAATAAATCTTCCACAAAATAATGATGACAATGACTCATTAGTAACAATTCATTCACAAGAATCCTCCGACGATAGAGCTGCTATAGTGACTGATAATTCACCAATCAATAAAGAAAAATACCAAATTGTTCTAAAGCGTGGAAAATTTAGTATCCAATTTATGAAAGTTTTCAATAAAAATCGAGTTAACATTACTGTTTCATCGAAAAACGATATTTCAAGTAATATAGAAAAATTAAAAACATACTTCCAACCTGATCTCACTTATGGAATAATATTTGAAATTCCTAATAAAAAGTTCCAACCCACAGCAGACAGTTTACTTAATTTCTTGGTCGAAAAATTAAAAGAAGTAAGCCAAACAACCAGATTCAAAATATATCAGACTAAATTGTCAGATGTTACAGACTCTGAGGAACAAAAACTATTAGTTTCTACTTATCACGAAGGAAAAACATTCCACAGAGGAATAAACGAAAATTATCTAAAATTAAGACGAAATTACTATTGGCCCACAATGCACCGTGATGTAACTAATTATGTAAATAATTGCCCGACATGTCTTCGCACTAAATACGATCGTAGACCTGTTAAAATTCAATATCAAGTAACACCAACACCATTGAGACCTTTTGAAAAAATCCAAGTAGATGTATTTTCATTTGAATCTAATAAAGTTGTAACAACAATTGATTTATTTTCTAAGTTTTTCCAAGCTTTCATAATTGATAGTGTCAATGGCCCGTCAATAACCAAAGCCTTAAAAGAATATATTTCAAAATATCCTATTCCAGAAACCATCTCCATGGATGGAGGAAAAGAATTTGACAATGCACTAGTTAGACAATTACTGGCATTATATGAAATAACACCACATTATACTTCTGCAGGACACCCTGACAGTCAAGGCTCAATAGAACGAGCACACTCCACACTTGTCGAATTACTCACTGGACTTGGAACTGAAATGCCACAAGCAACCTTTAAAGAAAAATTAGATCTTGCTCTGATAACTTATAATAATTCTCTGAACTCAACCCATCAAATGACTCCCTTAGAATTGACCTTTGGTAAATTTAAACATTTTAATTCATTAGAGAAAACTCCTGTCCAAATAACAGAAGAATTAGCAGACAGATATTTCCAAGAGCTAGAAACTTTTCGAGGCTTAGTGAAAAATAAAACAGACAAAAAAAAGCAACAGAGAACTGAAAAATTGAACAAAAATCGAGAGGAACCTCCAAAATACCCAGATGACGTTAGATTTGTGAGGAGCATTCAAAATAAAAAATATCTCCCTAAATATTTTGAAGCGAAAGAAATTGGTAAAAATATTTATCAATCTCGCAGAAGAACCCTTAAATTGCATCCCAATAGGTTGAAACGACCCAGAAAAATAAAAATGAAACGAATTGTTACAGATGATAATACGGCTTCTGGTACTAATCCCTCTCCTACCCCTGGTCCAAGCGTACGAGTTAGTGGATCTGACTAACACCGCCGGAATAATACCAGTGGAAATTGAACGACATATGTATATAAATGATACTTTTACCTTTTTACATTACTCTAATATAACTAGTATTAAGACAGAGATCGATAATCTATCCGACTCTATAGATAGGTTACAAAATGTGTCATCTTATCAATTGAAAAAACTTATCATTCCTTTCATGCAATTACGTGATAATCTCGTTGAAAAATTAAGTCTATTGTTTCCAAAGTCTTCATCATCTCGTAAAAAGAGAGGACTCTTTAATGGGTTAGGAAATGCTATATCATGGATAACTGGTAACATGGACGCAGATGATAAAAAACATTATGATAAGATAATTGATAGATTAGAATCAAATGAACAAGTACTTATTGAAAATGAAAGGAAAAGCATTGTTGTAAATAATAAATTAGTTGATAAGTTTAATGATGATTTGAAAGTAATTAATAGTAATAATGAAATTATTAAGAATGTAACTTTATTGCAATCTACTGTATTGAATCAAATCCTAGCTGTATTTCTTATTAATCTCAATCTTGAATTAATGGAAATAAAAGTGAACACATTATTAGATAGTATTGAATTTTGCTACAATTCTAAAATTCATTACTCTATTATTCATATAAAAGACTTTGAAAATATAACAAGTTCCCACAGAGGTAATGTTGCAAGTGACAATATTGAAACATTATGGAAACTCAGCTCAGTTCATTGTACTATCTCACAGAATTTTATAACGTATTTTATTTCTGTTCCTAAAAAAAGCGCATTGTTTGAAACCTTCTATATGATAGAATATCCAGTACTTCTTGACAATTATTGTTATAGTATAAGTGTCAGCGAGAAAATTGTTTCCGTATCTGAATCAGGCTTAATAGTATTAGACCAATGTTTACATGACTATGATGCCTCTTACTGTAAAACTAGACTGTCAATGACTCTTGTATTCTAGATATATTAGCAAATAATGACTTGACCAATTGTCAAAGATTTACTATTGCGAATCCGACTCCATTCATTCGATATGATGAAGTCTGTAATTGTATTTATGGATATGGTCAATCCCATATCAGAATCAATAATGATAAAATAAATCCGTCAAAAACATTTCTCATTCATTTGAAGCAAGGTGACCAGATGAAAGACCAACGTCTTCCATCCACTTTCAAAACTTCAAAATCTTTCAAGCTCACGAATATTCCTGAGAAAATTGAAAAGATTTCAAACGATATAAATAATTTGAAAAACGTATCCTTTTTTGAAAAGCAGAATCCAAATTTAAATGATTTATCAATGTTTAATGAAGTTAGTATTCAACATTTGTATTTCTTATTATTTGTTATTTTAATGATTATTTTAGTTGTAATTTTGTTATTTTATTATTGTCGAATTTTAAAGCCTAATTATAATGTATCTTTACCGACTAGTTCTCCGCAAGCCCCCACTACCTTGATTTATGCTATACCTAAACCTTAAGTTCAATCATCGAGGACGATGAAAAATTTTGGGGTGGAGGAGTTATAGATGTATTAGTGTAGTAGTGCTAAATCAGCATTATCATAGTTAATAAAAGTTCTCACGGCCTGCGCGCCGTGCTTAGTCCGTTCCAGTCTCTCTTCACTGAACGACGGGGCTATGTCCGTCGGGTCAGCAATAAAATTTATCTTTTTAAAAACTTAATTAATTATTCGACAATCCTATCTGTAGTAACTGGAGACAAAACTATTTACTTTGTATTCTTAAATTTGAGTCTTAATTTTTCCCTGAATAATGTATCTTATCTTGTTGACTCTTGTTCGTTTATGAGCACGTTGAGTATTATATTTCACTTTTAGATTTTCTATTTATTCATCCTCTCTTAATTACTATTGATTTACAATGTATCTTTTACTTATTATTTTTGGCTGTTTCAATATTCTGTAATTTAATTAAGTCCTTTTTTTTAAGGACAGTTAGGTAATGCTACTTGCCAAGTTTTGTCTAAACGTGCTTTAGGCCGAACTATTTCCTATCGTTAGCATCATTCTTATTTTGTTAGTAATACTTCATTTTTATTAATGTCTCAAATTTAAATATCTTTTCCTTGACCTGAGTCACGTAATTAATTATGTCTATTCTATCTATTTTTTGTTTGGTATTCTCAAAACGTTTCATTGTTAATCTTTGGGAGTGAACTTGACTTGTCTGTTTGTCAATTTTTCGAAACCTATTAAGTTGGAATTATTTTTATGAGTTACTATTTTCTATTCGTTTTTATTGGGACTCTTTTCAGCGGTCGAAGAACCAGAGTAACGCAGAATCACAGTATCGATGTACTTATGAATCAAAGAATTTCAGGATCTATGAATTGACACGTTGATGAACCGACTGATTACCCATAGGACGAATGAAAGTATGTCTCATGTTCATTCAAGGTATCTTCACAACATGCTTCAACTGTGATCGCCGACCCAGAACGTTATGAATTGAATTTTGGAATATGAATACCGCTTATGACCAAATCATCGTAGAGGTTTGATGTTTGTGTGATGCAAAATTAGAGTAACTCCGAGATGAAGGTAACATTTTATATTTCGTACTAAATTATCTGCAAATTATTCAACGCCAGGAACTTTCTATCTTTCGCCGCCAACATTCTAAATTATCAACTGGACTTTCTTTTTAAAACTTAAATCTTTAAATCTTCGTAAAATTCAAACTTTATTCTACTACATGAAAACGTTTTTTTTAATGTTAAGTTTAACTTGGATTATAATCGTATATTTTGCTCCTTAAGAATTTGGAAGTGTGCACACAATAGTGATAGTATTTGTATGTGTGTGTATTTATGTATGTATGTGTATATACATATATGTATATATGTACATGAATATACTCACATGTGGAATCTCTGAAAACGCTGTTGTTTTTTTTTTAATAATATAAGATCTGATCAGATTTAACTTGAAGTTTTTAGTTTTTATAAGTTTTATGGATTTCTTGCTCTGTAAAATATTGACATTCAATATATAGCGAGAAGTGGAATTGTTTGGAAGATCTGGCTATTCTTTTGAATCCTGTCCTGGTATTTTATGAAGGTGACATTATTTAAGTTCTTTGCTGACAAGAGTATTTGCTCAGGCCTGACCAGTTAGTGCTCTTACTTCTGGGCTGACCTGTTACACATTTTACCAACTATACCTCTACTCGTTTTCTTTAATAAGTTGGTACAGTACTCACAACCAGAGAAATTATTATTATTATTAACCTTATTCCTGCAGCGTGAGGCCTACTGTTCACAGAACTACTACTAGTAGTTTTATAGTGGAATATGAACACGGCATTCCACGTGATGGCCATTTCGTTCTGGTATTGTGCTTCGTCTGCAAATTACTGTGTCTGATCAGGGGAGCGGGAGAGGAGATAACAGAGAAAGAGTAAAGGATACAGAGTGTCTCTGAACTCTCAACTGACCTTTTCAGGTAATATTCCTGGACCATAGACAAGCCAAAATATCATATAAAAAATTTCGAAAACTCAAAGTTACTCGTACAGCCGCCATTTTGTTTTTTCACATAGGAAATTTTAATTCGAGAACGGCTGGTTATAATTAAATGAAATTTGGTATTTAGCTTTATTACCTAGAGAACTAATTACAGGGAAAAAATAATTATGGCGGCTGCCTAAAAATTTCAAACGTAAATATCTTAGAAACCGCTCATAATAAAAGAATTACAATTATCACGTTTTATTTGGAAAATTTAATTGCAAATCTAATGACACCAAATTTACGGAAATCGGTTCATGAATAACGGAGAAAATCCATTTTTTCAACCAGACGTGGCTCACTAGCAGCGATGTCACATTGTAACAGTCGATATTGACAAGAATGCAATATTTCAAAAATAGATTTTCTCCGTTATTTATGAACCGATTCCCGTAAATTTGGTGTCATTAGATTTGCAATAAAATTCTCTAAATAAAACTTAATAAATGTAATTTTTTTATTATAAGCGGTTTTTAAGATAGTTACGTTTGAAATTTTTAGGCAGCCGCCATTTTGAAAATAATGATTATAAAAAATTATTTTTTCCCCTGTAATTAGCTATTTAGGTCATTAAGATAAATACCAAATTTCATTTAATTATAACTTGCCGTTCTCGAATTAAAATTGCCTATGTGGAAAAAACAAAAAGGCGGCTATACGAGTAACTTTTGAGTTTTCGATATTTTGAATATGGTATTTTGGCTTGTCTATGGTCCAGGAATAATACCTGGAAAGGTCGGTAGAGAGTTCAGAGACACCCTGTATACTCGTGTATCGTGTTTAATGAGCAACTTATAGTGTTTGATGGAGGGAGGAGAAGGAGGAGGAGGAGAAGGAGGAGGAGGAGGAGGAGAAGGAGGAGAAGTAGTAGAAGGAGGAGAAGGAGAGGATGGAGGAGCAGGAGGAGGAGGAGTAGTAGGAGGAGGAGGAGGATAAGATGGAAGAAGAGGAGGAGGAAGAGGAGGAGGAGTAATAGGAGCAGGAGGAGAAGGAGGAGGAGAAGGAGAAGGAGGAGGAGGAGGAGGAGTAGGAGGAGGAGGAGTAGTAGGAGGAGGAGGAGGAGGAGAAGGGAAAGGTGAAGATGGAGGAGGAGGAGGAGCAGAAGGAGAAGGAGAAGAAGAAATACTAGAGGGAGGCTTTGTAAGGAGAGATGACAAAATAGAAAAGAGATAACGATAGAGTAAGAAGGAGAAGAAAAGGAGAAAGAAGGGGTCTTGAAAGACTCAAGAAGTAAGGCAGCAAGTGAGTCAACAGATTGATGACAGGCATTAGGCTGGAGGAGCCGTAAGTTGCTGACAACTGGAGGTCTTTTATCACACGACAACAATTCGTCTATGACTGGAACAGACCACGCCGGCAAGACAAAGATGGAGGCAGAAGGAGAAAAAGAAAAAGAAGGAGAAGATGAAGATGAAGGAAATGAAGGAGACTGGTGAAAGGGAGGCTTTGGAACAGCCTAGGTAGATGAGAATTGGAAAAGGAAGAAACGATATAAAAAATAAGAGTGATAAAAAGCTGGAATAGAAGACGTACAGGGAAAGAAGAAGAAAAATAAGAAGGGTAGGAGGAGGAGGAGGAGGAGGAGGAGCAGAAAGAGAAGGAGAAGAAGAAATACTTGTGGGAGGGAAGATTTTGTAACAGCCTAGGTAGATGGGAATTGGAGGAGAGGGAGGAGAGGGAGGAGACGAAGTAGAATAAGAAGAAGGATCTAGAATAGAGGACATACAGGTGAAGAGAGAGAGGAAGAAGAAAAATGAGAAGGGGTAGAAGAAGAAGAAGGTGGAGGAGGAGTGGAAGGTGGAGGAGGAGGTGTGGGAGGAGGTGTGGGAGGAGGAGAAGGAGGAGGAGTAGGAGGAGCTGAAGGAGAAGGAGAAGGAGAAGATGGAGGAGAAAGAGGAGCAGAAAGAGAAGGAGAAGAAGAAATACTGGGGGGGGGGGGGGCTTTGTAACAGCCTAGGTAGATGGGAATTGGAGGAGAAGGAGGAGACGAAGTAGAATGAGAAGAAGAATTTAGAATAGAGGACATGCAGGTGAAGAAAGAGAGGAAGAAGAAAAATAAGAAGGGGTAGAGGAAGAAGAAGGAGGAGGAGGAGGAGCAGAAGGAGAAGGAGCAGAAGGAGAAGGAGTAGGAGGAACAGGAGGAGGGGAAGGAGGAGGAGCAGAAAGAGAAGGAGAAGAAGAAATACTGGGGGGGGGGGGGGGCTTTGTAACAGCCTAGGTAGATGGGAATTGGAGGTGAAGTAGAATAAGAATAATCTGGATTACGAGACGTAAAGGAGAAGAAGAGGAGCAAAAGAAGATAAATAATAAATGGAAGAGGAAGAAGAAGGAGGAAGTGGAGTAGGAGGAGGAGGAGCAGAATGAGAAGGAGATGGAGGAGGAGGAGTGGGAGGAGGAGGAGTGGGAGGAGGATGAGTGGGAGGAGGAGGAGGAGGAGGAGAAGCAGTCGGAGAAGGAGAAGTAGTAGGAGAAGAAGGGGGAGTAGGAGGATGAGGAGCAGAAGGAGAAGGAGAAGTAGTAGGAGGAGGGGGAAGTAGGAGGAGGAGGGGAAGTAGGAGGAGGAGGAGGAGAATGAGAAGGAGAAGGAGGAGGAGTAGGAGGAGAAAAAGGAAATGAAGAAATACTGGCGAGAAAGAGGCTTTGTAACGGCCTAGGTAGATGGGAATTGAAGGAGAAGTACGAGACGAAGTAGGATGAGGAAAAGAATCTGGAATAGAAGACGTACAAACGAAGAAGAAAAATAAGAAGGAGAAGAACAAGGAGGAATAGGAGGATAAGGAGACGATATAAAATAATAAGAATGATGAAAATCAGCTGGAATAAAAGACGTACAGGAGAAGAAGAGGAAGGATTAGAAGAAGGAGAAGAACAAGGAAAAAATAATAAGAAGAGGAGGAAGGAGGATAAGAAGGAAGTAGGAGAAAATGCGATGAACGGGAGTTATGACTAATCATTCATCCTGGCCTTGTAATAGTAGGCCTATTGGAAGAAGGGAGAAGAAAGAAGAGAGAAAGGCGATAGAGGAAAAAATGAAGAGAAATAAGAAGAATGAGGAAAAGAAGAAATATAAAGAAGACGTAGAACAAAAAAGACCAGAATATGTAGCTGAATAACAAGTGCAAGATAGTAAAAATGAAGTGAAATAGAATTGGAGACAATCGAAGGAGAAGGAAAAAAGGAAAATGATACGTGAGGAGTTGGAGTTAGAACTCCTTGCCTAATAGGAGGAGGAGGTAGAAGAAAAGCGAGAGCAAGAAGAAGAGGAAGAAAATGAATAGAAATAAAAATATTGAGGATAAGAAGAAATATAAAGAGGTAGAAAAAGAGGGTCTAGAAGAAGAAGCAGAGGAACAAGTAGAAGATAGTGAAAAATGAAGCGAAATACAATTGAAGAGATACGAAGAAGAAGAGGAGGAAGAGGAGGAGGAGGAGGAGGAAGAGAAGAAATAGAAGAAAAAAAGAGGAAGTGAAGTAAAATCTAAAGATGTAAATGAAGAAATAGAAGAACAAAAAGGTGGATTTTACTTCTTGGACGTTATCTTATCCCCCTCTTCAAACTTCTCTTCTTCTTCTCCACCTCTTCTCCTTTTCTAATAATTTCGTCTTTTCTTCTCCAATTTTTCTTATCCACTAGATGTGACCCAGCAATAATTATATTAATAGAGAAGTGGCTGAATCCTTTTGTCTCAATGACTCTCTTCAACCCCTCCCCTTCTCATACAAGCCTTCTCACTTCCTCTCTTCACTCACTCATTCTCTCTCCATTGCCTCTCTTTTCAACTCGGTTAAAGTGAGCAAAGCTCAACTGGCAACAGCAATCACCAAACTTTGCTGAAACTGTAACCAACGATCAGAAGAAAACTTACACCACAACAGTTATACTGTATTAGAGCAGCAATGGCTGTGATAAGAAAATTGAACGATCTTACTCTATTTCTTTCGTTCTCTTCCTCTTACTTCTTCTTCTTCTTTCCCATCTTCTTCTTTTCTTTCTTCTTCTTCTCCATCTTCTTCTTCTTCTCCTTCGGATTCTCCTTCAACTTCTACTTGTTATACTGCTTCTTGTTCTCCTTCTTTTTCATCTCCTCACCTTTACTTTTACCTCTTCCTTCTTCTTCTCCTCCTCCTACTCCTCCTCCTCCACCTCCTCCTCCTCCAACTCTTCACCTCTCTTATTCACCACCACCTGTTTCTCCATCTCCTTATTCTTGTGTCTTATTCTCCTGTTCCCCATCCACCTCTATATTTTTTCCAATTTTTCTCCTTCATCTTTTTCTTTTCATTTCCTTCTCCTTTTCTTTCTTCTTCTTTTTCTTCATCTATCTCTTCTTCTTCTCCTTCTTATTCGCCATCTCTCCCATCTTTCATCTTCTTCTCAATAATTATTGGGTTTATCTAAGGGTTGAGTGAAAAAGAAGTCCATTAATAAAGGCAATCAATCAATAAATTAATCAATCATATTCTTCTTTTCCTTTTTCTATCCTCTCTACTTCGATTTTTTCTTTTTCTTACTCTTTCTCCTACGCTTTTATTCTTCTTTCTCACTCCACCCTTTTCATTTCTTCCATCTTTCTTCTCTTCCATTCTATTCCTTCTTTTCACGCCTTTTCCTCTTTCTTTTCTCTCATTCGTTTCCATGTCCTCTATCTCCAACAACTTCATCGTCTCCCCTTTTTCTTATTGTTTCTCCTCATCATTTCTTTATCATCTCCCTCTTTTTATTCACTTTATTTCTCACTACTTTCTTACCAGGTTATTCGAAACTAAAAGAAAAGAGAGTTAGAACAAATAAGAAAAAAGCGTGAAAAACGTTATCAATTAATCAGTCAACCTCTTCTTTCCTTCTTCTACATCGACTTTTTCTTACTCTTCCTCCTACTCTTTTATTCTTCTTTCTCACTCCTACCTTTTCATTTCTTCCATCTTTCTTCTCTTCCATTCTATTCCTTTAGGAGGAAACGCTTCGAAAAGGCGTTTTACCTCTTTCTTTTCTCTCATTCGTTTCCATATCCTCTCCCTCTTTCCAACAACTTCATCCTCTCTTCCTTCTCCTTATTATTTTCCCTCTTCATCTCTTTATCTTCTCCCTCTTTTTATTCACTTTATTTTTCACTACTTTCTTACCAGGTTATTCGAAACTGCAAGAAGAGAGAGATAGAACAAATAAGAAAAAAGTGAGAAAAAACCCGGAAATCTCATAACGGTTTGTTTTTGCAATCGCTGGTACTGCTAGATATACACAACACCCCCCCCCTCACACAATCAATCGACATAACACCTTTTTCTCCTCTTCTCCTACCATCCTCTTCCTCGTCCTCTACGTCTCCATCACAATTTTTTCTCCCCATTCTCTTAAATCCTTTTCCTTTCCATCCTTGACCTTTTCTTCCACATCTTTATCCCCTTAATCCTTCTCCACCACTGTCTTCTCACATTCTTTATCTTTATTTTCTTCCCTGTCTCGTTTTCTCACCAAATACCTCCTTGAATTTTCCTCACACCAGCCTTCTCTCACCAGTCCCTCTCATCATCTCTCTCACTCTTCTTATCTCTTCTCTTCCTCTCCTTTCCGTTCCTTCTCTTCTCCTCTTTTTCCTATCTCTCTCTATTTCGCCATCAGCCATCGCGGATATCACTGGTTTGCAAACAACATCTCCATTTTCTTCTTCTTCTTCTTCCTCAGCTTTTTCTCCCATACAATTTCATCGCGTTCAATTACATCCGAGTTTCTAAATTGCATCAATTTCCTCTGCTGGAAAACTCCACTGCTAGGAAAACTGCGCCGGAAAACTCTCGCAGCAAACTACACTCCGGAAAACTCTGGTGGAAACTCTCGACACGATCACTGTCTGTTCAAAATTTCAACGATAAGAAAATTAATTTTCTGACCTGTTTTTCCACCCTACCTCTTCAGATTTCACTGTGTATTTTTCCAATATTATTAATCTTCTGAGAATTGCAACAAGCCATATTGGATAGTTTCTGCTGTGTATAAATGGCGGGGATTTTCTATCGTAATACTCAATAAAAATGGAAGTGATCAAACAGAGATAGAAAATGAAAAACAATGTTGTAATTTAGAGAAAAAAAAAGCAAAGGGATGAGAAAGAGAAAGAGATAGATAAAGATGTAAAAATGTAGCAGCGATTGATTTAATCTGAAAATAAACAGCTCCTTCTATCCTTCTCTCTATTTCCCCTCCTCTTGTTCTCCTATTCAATCATTTGTTTCATCAACAGCTACAATTAATAAAATGATTGAATCCATACTTTTATTAATTTCATCGACGAATCATGAAAGAAACGAATGATCTGCGGAGAGAGCCTGCAAACGCCCCCAATACCGAAAAATTTAAACTTCCATATTTTACATAACTAATTATTGATAAAAAAACTATCATTGCAATAAATAACATCTCAATACAGTGAAACGATTAAAGAAACTAAAAAAATGTCAAAAATTATTTTAATTTATTTATTAGCCTACTTATTTTTTATTTGATATATTCATTTTTATTATTTAATTTACTTATTGATAGTCAAAATACAAATAATTTTAAAGAAACAACGTGCTTTCAGCCCAAACTGTCTCTATTATAATTTGTTACAAGATTCCAAATATTTGCAAGCATAGATATGCTTACATTCTTTTTTTTGAGGATGATGCCCACATAGGTCTTAGACCTGTGTGTGGGTAATGAGTTAAATGATGGTGATTGAACTACAATTTTAGGTGGGTTCCGAACCACCGGAAAGTGATTTTACAGCAGAGAACAGTGTATTTTTTGCTGGCCAATCTAATAGGTCACCGTTACAAACACGTCCTACGAGAACGCAGCTTATCTCTATCTGATTGAACAGATACCTGCTACGGCTCTTGGCTATCACTTCCCTATAAAATATAACTTGAATCTTCTGGAAAACACAATTACCAAGTTCAATTTAAACGATGAAGCACTTTGATTCTATTTTATACTCCCCAAGATATTTATGATTTTTTTCTAATTGAACCACTGAAATTAAGACTAGATTATCAGAGAAAGTTGATTTAATTTCAAAGTTTAACAGCTGATTATGGCCAAAAACCTGGAGGAGCTTTATTAACCGAATTTTAAACCATCACAAAAATCGTCACCTTATTGAAATTTCAATTGTGACACATCAATTAAACTGACTCCTAGCAGAGATCGATTGGCACCAATTAACTCTGCACAAATGAGAGGAATCTCGACAATTCGTAAACCAAAATGGCGACGGTCTTGGCACCTGTGAAAGTCGTTAGATTGAAGGAGCAGTCACCGTTGAAGATGAAAATCCTTCAAACAGACGTCACTAGCAATCAGTCACTCTCTCACTCTTCTCTCTATATCTCCTATTCACTCTCTCTCACTTACTCTCACACCATCTCTCACTCGCTCTCCCTTTCCCTCTATCATCTCTTCTTTATCACGTTTTTCTTCATACTCGTTGTCATCTTCATCATCTTCTCCTTCTTCTGGTTTTCCCTTCACTTGATTTTCTTCTCTCATCTTGTTTCTTCACACATCATTCATTCTCCTTCGCTTTCTAGTCCATTTCTCAATTTCGTTTTATCTTCTTTCTTATCTTTTTTTTTATCATATTAGGGAAGTGATAGCCGCGAAGCGTAGCAGGTATCCGTTCAATCAGATAGAGATAAGCTGCGTTCTCCTAGGTCCTGTTTATAACGGTGACCGATTAGATTGGCCAAAAAAAGACACTGTTCTCTGCTTTAAAATCACTTGCGGGTGGTTCGGAACTCACCTAAAACTGTAGGTCCAACTCATCAATCACCATCATCCAACTCATTACCCAAGCACAGGTCTCAGACCTATGTGGGCTTCATCCTCAAAAAAATAAAATATATTTCTTCAAATAGTGTACTTATTTTTCCGTATTCCGACACGACCATACTTCACGCCACAAAATTAGGCGTGCTGTAACAATTATTTAAAACCTGTAATTACAATACTATCTTCTTTGTCTTTTTCTCTGTCTGTTGTACAACACACACATATGTCTCTCTTATTTCCTCTCTCTCCTCGTTCCTCTCAATCTATCAATCCATATCCATCATTTCTGTTTCCCCCAAATACATCCCTAGCAGCAGAACGAATGATAGCAATATAAACGAACCAAGGATTGAGCCTTCAGCCTATTTTTAGGAGATGGGGGGGGGGGAACCTATTGCTGTGTATTTGTGAGAGTGAGAGAGTGTGAGAGTGTGAAACAAGCCCGAAATGCCCCAAGCCACAGCAGTTATTGGTTGTCAAAATGATGGATTATCCTCCAGCGCTGGTGAAAAACCCATTGACGACTCACTCTACTGGAAAACCTCATCCACCTGACTAACCATCGCCCCCCCCCCCCCCACGAAGCCCCCTTACACCCTTTTCACCCCGTCAACCCCAAAAACCAGGATTATCGGCTCTGTCTTGTGCGTTCCCATAGAGAAAAGGTTCTCTAAACACCTTCTCACTCCCCACACACATAGAAACAGATGCTATTGTTTTTCTGCACCTTAACCTGGTGTGCTTCCCCCCCCCCCCTAAGAATTCCCCCCCCCCCCCAAGTCCAGCTTGTCTTACTCTTGTCGACGAACGGACAGACGGACAGACAGGCACACAGCGTCTGAGTAAGATTTATTTCTCAAAATGAAATATGTTTTTCCGATTTCCAGTCGAATTGTTTCTGGAAAAGCAATATTCTATCACTTCTTTTTCGCTCCCATTCGCACTCTCTCGTTCTTCTCTCTTTCTTTTTCCTTTCTTCCATTCATTCTCACTTTCTCCAACATCATGTCTACACCAGCAGCAGCAGCAATCGAGCGAATCTCTTTTCGTGGCTGGGCCACTCTTGGAGATTTCATTCGTAGACCACACAGCTAAACCATCATTAGTCTTATTCTGCTTCACCTATCTTCTTCTCCTTCTTCCCTTCCACAAAATTGTATTCTTCTACTCCTTATTTTATTCTTCTACTCCTTCTTTTCTTCACGCTACTTTTTAATCTTCTTCTCCTTCTTTTCTTTCCGCTACTTTTTAATCTTTTTCTCCTTCTTTTCTTCCCGTTAATTTTTAATCTGTAATGTTCAATCAGATAGAGATAAGCTGCGTTCTCTTAGGTCCTGTTCGTAACGGTGACCGATTAGATTGGTCAGCAAAAAAGACACTGTTCTCTGCTGTAAAATCACTTCCCGGTGGTTCAGAACCCACCTAAAACTGTAGGTCCAAATCATCAAACACCATCATCCAACTCATTACCCACGCACAGGTCTCAAACCTATGTGGGTCTCATCCTCAAAAAAAAAGAAAAAAATCTTCTGCTTCACCTATCTTCTTCTCCTTCTTTTCTTTCCCCTACTTTTTAATCTTGTTCTCCTTCTCTTCTTTCCTCTACTTTTTAATCTTGTTCTTCTTTTTTTCCACTACATTCTATTCTTCTTCTCCTTCTTTTCTTCCCGTTAATTTTTAATCTTCTGCTTCACCTATCTTCTTCTCCTTCTTCCCTTACCACTACTTTTTATTCTTCTCCTCCTCCTCCTTCTTCTCTTCGCCCTTCTCATTCCCCTCCTATTTCTTCTTCAACTTCTTCTCTTTCTGTATGTCATTATTAATTGGCTTCTACTTCTTCATTTCCATCAACCTGTTGTTTCATTTTCCCTCCCTGTTTCTCCCATTCTTTCTTCTACATTTCTGTTCTTATTCTTCACCTCCTACTTCTAATTTGTTTGTATTATTTTATCATTCTCCTTCTCACTTTGCATAAAAATCCTTATTATCTATGACTACTAAGTTTCCATCAACCTGTTCTTGTTCTTCTCACGTCCCTGTTCATCAAATTTCTTTCTCCTCTTTCTCTCCTCCTTCCTCCACTTTCACATATTATTTTTCCTCTTATTCTCCTCATTCGTCTTCTATTTCTTCTTTGTTGCATCATTCTCCTTCTTACTCCACAAGCTAGCCCCTATTGTTTTTTTACTCCTTCGCTTCCAGCAAACTGTTGTTGCTCTTTTTCTTTCGTTGTTTTTCCTATTTTATTTTTTTATTTTTCTTCTTCTTCTGCTGCTACTACTACTTCTATCACAGACTACTACTTCTTATACTTTATTATTGCCTTATATTTTTCAATTTAATATATTCGATTATCTTTAAGGTACGTTATGAGTATGAGTAGAGTGGTTGAGATGTGGTTATGAGGAAAGAGAGAGAGGGAGAGAGAGAGTGAGAGAAAGGGAGTGAGAGGGAGAAGGAGAGAGAGTGAGAGAAAGATAGAGGGAGTGGGGAGGGGGAGGGAGAGAGATGATAAGATAAAGAGAAAATTACTTCATTTACTTAAATTTACAAAATTCTATTGTGACTAATTCAAAAGCATATTATTAACAACACAATAGATTGTATATGAGAAAAAGTTTGGATATTAACAATGAGATTTTATGTGAAGCATTTACGTAATAAGGGCGAAGTCTGGACAGAAATTCGTCCATTCAAACTTGAACTTGATAACTTCGAACTGCAAGACTATATAATTAGTGATAATAGAATAAAATTTCAATACAAATTGAAAAAGTTAGAAGTGATTAAACATAATTGAAATTGTGTTTTTTGAAAAGAGAGGGAGTGAGAGAGTGTGTGAAGCGTGTTTGAGTGATAGATAGAGATACAAAGAAAGAGAGGTATCTGATAGCAAGATACAGAGTGATTTCGAGTGCACTGTGCTCGACTAAATTGGTACAATTGGCCACATAGCTTGCCGAGTACCTGGTTAGGAGGTCAGCAGAGTGATGATGGGCTCCTCCTCTCAAACCTCCTCACTCACCGACGACACACTCTGTACATGCGTCGAGTGCTTTTCATAGGTCAGCAGTTGGGGGTCTGTTAGGTTGTACCTTCACCCCCCCCCCCCAAAAACCTCCGATTAGAAGGACTACTCCAAATGTGGGCCCCACCGTGCATAGCTATTTCATTGGATGCTGTAGTGGTGCTTGAATCAGCAATGGACCATGGACAGTTCAATCGTCAATCTGCGGTCAACTGCCTACATCACAGCAATACAAGCATCCTTGTTCGATCCTAGATTCACACTTTCTCTCTCATCCATTATCTCTATATAATCCTCTATCATTTTCATCAATAAGTTTTTGTTTTTACTTCCTTTATTAGTTCATTCTATATTCATTGTCAGTAAAATTAATTAAATTTCATAATGTGTGAAACATACTATCAGGTAGAATTTATAGTAAAAAAAAAGTAAATTCGTATGGCTTTTCGTGGTGGGGAGACCCTTACGGGTAGTTTCACCTCGCCGCCTTTTTAACGACTGCTTTTTTTATATATGCAACCGGGACCGACGGCTTAACGTGTCCTCCGAAACACGGGAGTGGCTCAAGAAAAATATCTTGTACTCAACTGGGATCGAACCCAGGACCTTTGGCTTATCAGACCAGCGATAAGCCAACTCGGCTACGCCGACTACAGAATTTATAGTGTAAGAGAGGGACACCTTCCCTAACTTCGCCTTTTCATGCAAATGCATCACTAAGTTATTATAATCTCATTTTCAGTCGTAATTTCATGTTTTTAAAAGAAGTGACTAATAATATGTAATATAATACTATGTAATTCTATGTAATAATACTTGGCGACGCCTATGTATTGTATTTTATACTTGAAACTCTAGAATTAATATTTATTTGTATAAATAAAGTAATCAATCTATTACACACAAACGCTCCCACCCTCTCTGCTATTTCTCCCTTCCACCCTGCTAATTAATCAGTGTGATAATCATAATTTAATCTTGAATCGAGTCAGATGTTTATTGGAAATTCAAGAATTTTTAATAAGATTGATTTATCAAGCCTCCCCTCAATCGCTACAAGCATTGTGGTGCATCGTTCCTGGCTACGTCTGTCAGAATTTTCAATGAAATGGGCGAAAATATTTTCAATAGTGTGGCACAATAAAAAAAAACCAATCCAAACAATTATTGTTGAGAAGATTTGAAGTGCAATTTTTAGTTTTTTTTTCTTGTTCCAATTGGACTTTTATTTCTTCTTGTGACAGGCTATTTATGACATCAATTGAAGAAATTTTGATATTTTTATTCGACTGTTCTCATGTTTATAATATTATAATTTTTTCAGTAGTAATTATTTATGAAAAGGTAGACTACTGATTGTTTTAAGAGAGAATATTTGCCTGGTTAGGTGGTAGAGGGGACCAAAATGGTCCTAACCTTGCCAGGAGATAAATAAAACATTCAATCAATCAATCCTCTCTCTTACACTTTCTCTCTATCTCTATCTCTAGGTTGAGTTTAAGATAGGTCTATTTTGCCCTAACTCCACCCTTTCGTGTAAATGTATCACCTTGATATTACAATAAATTTATTATACAATTCGTATTAATGTCAGTAATCTAACTTACAAAACAGTGTAATAGTAACGTATCGTCTTGTATCTATTTTTTATCTATCGTCCATGAATTTAGGTGATGTCATTCATTGTAAGGTAATAGTCATTGTCATATAAATTGTACTTTTACTCGAATAAAGCTTTCTGAATCTGAATCTCTCTCTCATTCTATAAAGGTTGAGTGTAAGAATGGCCTCAATGGCCAAGACTTCACCTCTTTGTGTAATTCATCTCTCAGATCCAAGCTCTCACTCTTTTTTACCAATCACATCAATAATTTCTGCTGTGCAATACCTTAAAATATATATTATATATAATATATATTTGTTGTATCTATAATCTTTTCTATTCAAACTATTCAACCAGTATGTTAACTTTCCAAAATCACTGTACATCACTTCAACTAGGGGATCTGAGTGTTGCTAATATTAATTATATACAGGTACTTTTATCATTCATGTACACTGTGAATTTGCACAAAAAAATCATCTGAATCTCTTCAATTTCATTTGAACTACTGTTCGCCAGACCTATTGTTAGAACTGACAACGTAAGGTGTAACAAATAAATATGAAATATCTCTCTCATTCACACTCTCTTACTCAAAATTTCATACGCTCCTTCTCTCTCTTACTCACAGTGTCATACGCCCACTATCTATAGAACTGTCATACTCCTTCTCTCTTACACACATCAAATAACAGCTGCACTCCTTGCTCTGCCACAAAAACTGCATTTCCTCTCCCGGCTGTCCTCCCATTGAAATGATCAAAGCCTCGAATGTTTTGCGGCTTTCTGACCAAAAACATTACGAATTTCAGAGTGAAGCCACTGATTTTCAATGAGCGGCATTCCATTATTCTAATTGGTGAGTGTTTTAAATGTGTCACCGCTTGTGAAGGATCATTAGTGATTATTGAAAATCAATTATGAAGTTTAAAAAAAGAAATCAATAATGATTTTCCCATTCAAAATTCAGCCACAAACCAATTAATTGGCTGAGAAAAATTCAGTGATGCAAAAACTGGATCCACGAAAATTATCAGAATTTATTCACGACCCGAAGTTCAATTCGATAAAAATTCGTTAAAAATGTATTCCCATGAACTAGGTGTCTGAAAATTTAAAAAGTTTGATTTCATAAACAAACAGTTCTAGCTCATATACTTGTCCTTATGCAAAACAACTTCACATAAACTGAATAACTGAAAAAACATTTTCCCTACCTGGAGAAAAAAAAATCAGTTGATGAAAACTGACTTCAATTAACTTGCTACTTTTTCTGCATTTGTACTACCAGGCAATAAAAAATTGTCTAGCTACAAACTTTCAGGAAACAAAGACCAAGTTCCCAATCACAGTGTGAAGTACTACCTGGCAAAATAGGATAACAGTTGAATTTGCGGAAAAAACAAGTTTTGAATCACACTGTGAAGTATATAAAACGTAGGAAACAACGGAAGGTTGTAAATCCGAGAAATGTTGAAAATGAAAATGTGCTACCTCCTGTTCAGAGCGTTCTGTTTGAGTGTATTTCATGAAATAAAAACAGTTCAATGCGTTTGGATGCATTTGTTTTATGCACTCGAGTGCTGGGTCTGGTTTTTCCTACAGAATAGTACACTTCAAATAGACTTTTCAAACAATTGGCGATTTTTTCACCTGCAGTTCGTTTTTTGGCCACCGGAGTACACTACATTTAGGCCCAATTTGATGAACGTGACTTATCAAAGATCGACTTAAGTCAGATCGGTTAAGTCAGACTTAGCGGCAATAAGGCTCACTTACACTAACAGGTTCAAGCCAGCGAGCAGCTGGAACCCTAAAAGCCAACCCCGCTCCGACAACAAAGATCTGACTCCTGATAAATAATTCAACATTAAAAATTTATATTAAACAACTCTAATTTACACTAATATGAGAATTTACACTACGTAAATGTTGCAGGGACAACTGGGTCGGCTTATAACCTCACTTTTCAGCTAGTCAACTCACCTAGTATAAGTAAAGCTTAGAATAAAGTTCGTATTCATGAACCTTTCTTAAACATCTTCTTAACTTAAAAGCCAAGACGTGCTTATAATTACAGAGCTGTCTTGAAGCCGTTCTTAGATTGTTGTGTTGCATCATATTTTGATTTCATTTTTTAGTATAGCATCGGCTCATAATAATAAAATCATCATATTCAATTTTTGCACCATTGCAATGTAATTCACTGTATATTTGACTTTTTGAAATTATTTCTACTTATTTTATAGTTCTAACCTTACATTTTTTTGGCTCTAGAATTGATTCTCTTTCTAGGAAATAGAATGGATGAAGTTCGTTGGTCTGCTAGCAGATAGCGTTCAATACAATGCTCATTATTCAAATTCGGGAAACAGAAAATATTGAAAAATGTTGGCATGATAATTATTATGTAACAGTAACTGTAAATTTACATGCAGTGCAGTATCTTTATCTTTTCATGCATGTTATTTTATGTTTATTAGTGCCTGATAATACGACACAATTTTAGGTTAGCTTGTGACCACGTTCAATGTAATAGAGCCTTTCCAACTCGGTCTTGGATAACTCCTGCTTAGATTAACAAAAGTCACGTTCATAAATACGGGCCTTAGTCTACTGTTTGGCAGCCATCACTTTTTTGTCTTTAGCCTCTATTAACATATTTTTCATCTCTATGAAACGTTCCAATCTCAATAGTGGTTAACTATGGCTCTTTGAACACCAGGTACACGCAGCTGACATTTGGTTCTAATTCTTTGTTAGAAAGCGCACATTTAACCCAAGTGATCAAATTTAGTCACCACAGCCCAGCTCATACTATACCTCTATTTAATATGAAGATACATAATCTCTATAAAAATGAATGTCTGTCTGTCTGTATGTATGTATGTATGTATGTATGTATGTATGTATGTGTGTTCCCTATAGACTCCAAAACTACTTGACAGATCGGCATGAAACTTTGGGAATATGTTGTGTGAATATTGGGGATGGTTTCTGACCATAAATTTCAATAGGGGAGCTAATAATTATTATTAATTAAACCATTTTATAGACCTAACCTACTGAACTTGCCAGCCAAACAGCCATTCTTTCCTAATTTTAAATGTAACCTCAGCGGGAGGTGGTGAATAATAAAATCAAGGAGAATTTTTATGAGAATGCAGCAACGCGCGTTGGGCCAGCTAGTCCTATATAAATTTGAATTTGCCTCCAACATATTGAAATCAAAATGTCAGGTGCTTGTACCTGGTGTTCATAGAGCCTTAGTTGACCAGTATTGGAATTGGAACTGTTACGGGTTTTAAAGGCTAAAATAAGGCTGGCAACACTAAAGTTCACACTTGCACTTAATTTACACAACTTAGTCTATTTACACACACTAATTGCAAGTTTTCAATTAATATAGAAAAAATCAGAGCAACAAATGACAAGCTAATACTTATTTTCAGTAATTATTTACAAGAATTAATGAATAATTAATTACAGGCCGATCAATAATTAAAGTAACAAGAGTCCAATAAACTGTACAATAATGAAGAAAGAAATGATAATAGTAGTTTATGGAACGATTTTATTTTGACCCTTATTAAGGCATGAGTTAGATGTAAGTTATAATACGAGCGAATGCAAGTGTTATAAATATCTCACGAGTGCTTTAATGGCCAAATAAAATCGTTGCATACACTATTTTATCTACGACCACTAGTATACATTTAATTAAAACAATTTCATTTTACCTGTGACTGTCAGAGATACCTAACCTCTCATCTCAAATACGAGAAGTTATAGTAGATTGTTAGGTTAAAGCAGCTGGTGTAGCAGTTTGATCAAATCAGCTGATAGTTTCACAATATTGAATTACGATACTGATTCCATCAAAAATGTTTCTGATTGGTTCAGAACCCGTGTTATAATGTAGAACCTGTACTATAATGAGCTCTTTATGCAACGGGTTTCAAAAAGCATTTCGAAAAGACAGCTGTTTTGGCATCAATTGTGAAACTGTAATGTATACATTATGACATGGTCGTAGATAAAGGAACAACTAACACTGTCCCATACGTTATTTAACAGTTCCAAATAATATCACTTGACACAACGTCTTTAAACTGTTAGTAAGCTACACAAATAGTAAACACTTGTCACTGCACTTTACACTGGAATCGAGCACTGTTTACTCCAACGGCACAAGATCGTCTTTCACATGAATCTGTCATGCGAGTTTGTAAAACTGAACTAGCTTGTTCACGTGGACTTCTTATATAGCCGTTGTTCAAGGTAATGGAAGCAGCTAGATGCTTTGAGAAATCAATGGAAGGTCATGGAATGTAATAGAACATAGTAGAATACGACCTTGATTGTTCAGGAAGAATGTAGAATTGTCAAGAAGCTCAATTGAGTGTAAGGGACGCAGATATAAAGAATAGGAATAAGAAGGACATCTAACGAGAGAGAACAAAAAGATTCAGATTACAAGTCTCGTTCGCCTGTGATTGGAAATGACATACGAGAATGAGTGCATGAACAATAATTGCTCGCTTTGCATTCGTAACAGAACTTTTCATAGAGGTAAAAAATGATACTAGTGGCTAAAAACAAAAAAGTATTGGCTGCCTAACAATAGACTAAGTAGTGTAGTGTACCCCGGTGGCCAAAAAACGAACTACAAGTGAAAAAAGCGCAGCAGCAAGCTACAGTCAGCTGATGCAGTGACGTCATCCAGGTCTCTTTTCACGATTTCGCCTATCTTTCACCAATTTGGACATGAATCCTACATGAAACCTACCATGTTTCAATGTGAATTCTATTTAGTACTCGCCAATTGGGGTGTTCGGACCCGGGGTCCCCCCTTGGCTACGCCCCCTCTTCCCACTTCTCTAATCTCGTATTATTGCAGTTCTGTCGCCTTTCGAAGCTCACTGCCTTTATGCTTTTCTACATCCCTACACTAAAACGAAAACACTGTTCATGACACCGTTATCCAACAGGTTAATGACTCACAAAATCTCTTTTACTCTCAAACATTACCATGCCATCTGCATCTCGTAGGTGGATCACAACATTTCCCGTAGCCAATAGTAATTATTATCACAGTGGCTCACGGCTTCCAACAGAATATAAAATGTCATCTGACAGCTCGATAGGCCGCCTTAGCAGCAGCGGAATAACGGGATTTATGTGTCAGTACAGCTTTAAAATCTCTCTGCAACTCTTTTTACCACTCTCTTGTCCCTCCTTCACCCTCGTTCACACTCGTTTACCTCCCTCTTCACTCTCGTTTACCCCGCAAAGTCTCACCTAATACCTTGCAGAGAGGGCAAACATGTAATAGCCCCTCTTCCACCCTGTTTCATCATCTTCAACCCCTCTTACACCCTCTTACTATATCACCAACCCCTCTTCAACCCATATTCGGCCCTCTTCCACGCCCCTCCACAAGTCTTACCTCACACCTCAGCAACCCCGTAATAAAGTTAACACCCACCGTACTCTGGGCCACTTCACTAGTTACTAGTGAGAGGTTTATTACAGCAATAATACAGTAGAAGCCTACTCTCATATTATAACTGTATATAGCAACATAATGTATCCTTGTAGCATGTATATATAGATATATAAAACATATATATCAGGTTGCACTAGAGAGATTTAGATGGGCTGCAATTTTATTGGCAGAACACACTGAGTAATGTGAGGACGTCTTCTACTTCTTTTCTACTTCTCCTTCTTTTTTTATTTTTCTTCTTCTCCTCCTTCTTTTCATTTTTCTTCTTCTTCTTCTTCTTCTACTTTCGCATCATCGTCATCATTTCCTCCTTCTCCAACCTGTATGACTTCTATATTTATCAGCCGGTAACTATTCAGTAATCTTGAGCAATCATTTTTTTAAATTTATAGATCCATCAATCTAAAATGTGTACATTTTCAATCATTTATGAAGGCCCCATTCCAGTACTTCAATTTATGTGGCAAAAACTACCAGTTTATACGTTTTTAACAACTATTTATATCTCTTGAAAAATGTGGTATAAAATAATATTATTGAGTAAATCAAAATGATGAATGAGTAAAAAAAACTCTTCAACAGGTTGGGAAGTGATAGCCGAGTGCCGTAGCCGGTATCTGTTCAATCAGAGATAAGCTACGAAACTCCTGGGCCATTATTGTAAGGGTGATCGATTGGATTGGCAAGCAAAAAATAATCTGTTCTCTGCTGTAATATTACTTCCCGGTGGTTTGGAACCCACCTAAAACTGTAGGTACAACTTATCAATCACCATCATCCAATTCATTACCCACACACAGGTCTCAGACCTATGTGGGCTTCATCCTCCGAAAAAATAGGTTAGCATATCAGAGGCACATTCTCCCTCAGCCATTCTGTGTTAAGTATAATTTATATTATGTTACACTGTAGTCTAGTTTTATTTTGTTCGAGATTGATAATGGTGTAACAACCGCAACTAGTATCACACTGTTTGCAATAAATTTGGTTGTGGCAACTTCAAAGTCTTATCTTTCATTTTCGATTTTCAATTTTTGAGTAACATACCGGTGTCCAAGGAGTTCAAAATTCATTCTCTTTCATCAAGAAATTCTGCTATCAAGTTCATCGACAAATTTCACCAACTTCCGTATTTTATCCTGAAAAAAGCAGTTTAGTGACCCTTAGTCACGTGGTACGAATCTGAGGCGTCTATAAGACGGCAATGGCCCTGTCTGCCAATCATGTTGTCGATTTTTGGGGACCAGAATGCCCCCTGTTTGAGGGGGGGGGGGAATTAGGGGCTGCCCCTCCATTGAGAGGGTAGATTGGAAGGGGGTCCTGATGGGACAGTGCCTGATTAAAACTAATGGTGTGCCATCTTGTCTCACGTCTCTTTTCTTTCTCTTCCCCTTTCTCTTCCACTTCACTTTCACACTTTTCTTCTTTCCACTAATGTTTATTGCTTGCTCGTCCACTGCTACTTTCGGCTGATTGGCCATCAAACAATCGCCATCTTTTTTTTCCTTGTCAGGAACAGCGGCTCGGTCTTTCAGTTCCACCTTTTGGATCATTATTTGTTTCATTTTTCTTCTAACTCCTCCCGTGTTTCTCCTTTTTCTTCCTCCTGCGTTCTTCGTCTGTTTTCTCCTTCTTCTTCGTCATCCTCACCCTTTTCACTTCTTTTAATTTTTCATCAATTTCCAAGTAAACAATTATTGTTGTTCTTAGATTAAAATAACTTAACGGTCATTGAACTTCACAGCGAAATTTATAGAACTTAAACAGCCTGGAATCTGGATTATTCTGCTGAAAATTTGCAAAGAAAAGAAGTTGTGGCCAGTAGCCTGTTGTATTTTTGTTTGATTTTGTTCTGTCATAAATTAATAGATATATAAATAAATATGACCATTTTTTTTATATTACCTCTTGGAGACTACAGTCAAGGAGTATAAGGCAAAATTAGTAAGATCAACAATATTACACACTAGATACCATAATTACTATATCAATCAGTTGAGGTGAGGCTCAATTTTGATGTGAAAGGAGCTCTTGTACACTATAAAAAGCTTTATCAACTAAATATTTTTTCAATTGTTTTTATAATATTTCTATATGTTGATAGCTGTTTAAAAACTGCAGTAGCTTGTTGTAGAGTTTCCTACCAATATAACAAGGTTTTTGTTTGAATTAGCTATTATTGTGACTCGCCAAGTGGTAATCTCCTCGGCTTCTTGTATTGTAATAATGTATGTCAAGATTTTGGTTAATATCACCCTTTTTCACATATAAAGTAGCTTCATACACATATAAGCAGGGTACAGATAGGAGACCAAGTCTCTTGAACAACGGCCTACATGAATCTAACCTATTTACTCTTTCCATACACCTAAAAGCTTTCTTTTGGATCTTAAACACTCTATCAAGGTTTTGTTCTGGTATGTACTGCTTGTTTCGTTGGCTCCCACTCTGTTATTTTGTTCTTAAAAGTGTTTCTGTCGCTGATGTCGGTTTCTTTGATGTACATGCTTTCTTGAGATCTATTCTGATTTCACATAACTACCATCTCAACCATAAACATCTGTTATTATTATTATTATTTGAAAAAAATAATATAAAGTTGAATAAAAACAAAGATTGAACATATTTTTAAAAATCTGTTAAAGTTTCCGTTTTGAATGAAAAACTTCAACAACGTAATTTTAAAAATGTCGCAATCAAGATCTTCAATTTTCTAACGACAGCCTCATCTCCAATTGACAAAAAGAACATTTAAATAATGAGCTTCAACAATCTAATTTGACAAAATGTCGCAATCAAGATCTTCAACTTTTCAACCGCAGTCTCATTCACAATAATATTGACAAACTCAGCCTGGATATTTTTAAACGCTTAGTAAAAGTCAACCTTGTACCCTGTTCATTTTTTAATAACAGCTTGACAAAAAAGAGAACTTTGATGTTTTGTTTGAGGAGCTCTAGGCATTCAGCCCTTCTTCTGTGACAAACTGCTTCGGGCAAACTTCGCCTCGAATATTTTAAAAATAAGCTGACTACGCGTAAAAGAGCTGTTCTATGAGAATGAAGCTGCCGAAAGAATGACTACGAAATAATTCGCATTCCTCTCTTGTCACTGCAGATACGCCCTAGCTATGACGTCACTGATGACGTCACAGCTGACGATTTTCCTTCTCAGGTGGAGGGGAAAGAATGGTCGAAGTAGTATCTAATTATTGATGGAAGAATATATAAGTTCGTCTTTCCTATGATATCTTGTTGAAATAATAGACTATTGTGGATTGTTAATGATGATTTTGGACCCAATTTCAATCACGTATATTACAATTACAAAAAGCATGGACATGCTTGTGCAAGTAGAACCCAAGTATGAATAATAGGTAAACAAATTTATTAGTGGTACCAAATTAATATTCTTATTATATAATTAATAACTGTAAATTATTATCTATAGTTGATTGATCATTATTTTATTGTTGCTAAACTGGTCATTTTCAGTTCTCATGTTTGGAATTTTCAATTATTCTTCAAAATTTCTAGTGAAACAGACTATAGTAAAAACTTAAAAAGCACTTTTAAGTGGAAATTATGACTCACGTTATGGCGTTTCACTCTGTTGTCAAGAGCATCGTCAGACGACCCACAGTACACAGTGAAACAGACTATAATAAAAACAGTGTACTGTGGGTCGGTGGGTCGTCTAACGATGCTCTTGAAAACACAGTGAAACGGCCGTCATGCCATAACGTGAGATATAATTTCCACTTGAAATTATTTTTTAAGTTTTTATTATATTAGTGGAAACAAGATGGATCTTCAACATCAGAAACAGACTAACCTGAGATTTTGTTTCTACTTTAAAATTTTGTAAAAAACAGTTTTTGGCAATAGCCTGTTGCATTCACATTGATTGTATGTTAGTGAAATGAATAAATAAATCCTAAAAATTAAATTCCTTGAATTTGCAATTAAAAAGAGTGAAATAAATAGTATCTTTCCCAAACTTTACTAGAAACTCATATTAAAACTCAAAAGTAGCTTGTAAATTAGTATGTAAGAATTCTTTCCTCACGCAAAAACCTGTAATTTATATGTAAAAATATATTTCTGTTGATTGCTGTCACTGCTATTACGATTGCATTTTGCCATGTAGAAATAGAGAAGTGATAGCCTCGAGCCGTAGCAGGTATCTGTTCAATCAGATAGATAAGCTGCGTTCTCGTAGGTCCTGTTTGTAACGGTGACCGATTCGATTGGCCAGCAAAAAAGACACTGTTCTCTGCTGAAAATCACTTCCCGGTGGTTCGGAACCCACCTAAAACTGTAGGTCCAACTCATCAATCACCATCATCCAACTCATTACCCATGCACAGGTCTCAGACCTATGTGGGCTTCATCCTCAAAAAAAAATCAATTCAATACTTGTTGAAATAATAATATTTTTGAGGATGGTACTCAATCTCTAACATTATTACGAAACATTGTAAACACATTCAGGAAATGCTATGCTTGTGCATACAAAACATATTCAGAAATACTAAAAGTAGTGGTGTATAGAGACTTCAGCCTACCCAATCACAAGCCTGCATTTCAAGGCCACCCCCCCTTAGGCCACGCCCCCCTGGCCAATGGGAAAAGACCACGCCCCTGTAGGGGGGAGTTAGTCGTCCATTTTGTAAATTTTTGAGGCACGCCATTGGCTGCACATGTTGGAGTGGGGGTCCGTTTACCCCCCTCAAGCCCCCTTGGCCTGCCCCCCTTCAAGCCCCCCTGCCACTGTCCAAAGGAAAATGGCCGCGCGCCCACGGCCATGCGCCCACGGTCTTTTTCCTTTTTTTTTTTAGGCTTTGCCCAAACCTGTACTGCATGAATTTTTCTTTTTTTTTTCTAGGTATTTAGCAACTGACCCTGGGGCGCCGCCCCCGACCGCGGGCCCCCCGTCCGCGTTCTTGAGTCTCTTTTGTGAGAAGTGCTTGACCTTGCCTCTGAAGAGAGGCATACAATTCAGTTTGTTCTGAACATTTGAACAAAGCACACATGATGTCTCCTCTTATAGAAGAAGAAGATGAAACTTCAAAACCACAATTGGCTTGCATCAGTTCAACAGTAAATACACTTAAGTCAATTTGCATATGCTCACTTATAACCTATTGGACTACAATTCTAGTTTTACTCTATCTAAATTATTCTGTCTTAGTTCACCATCAACAAAATTGTAGCACACCGTTTCTACAAAATACTGTAAATCTAAATAATAGTATACAATTTCGAAAAGGAGTATTTAATTCAACTTACAATAAAAAGGAAGAAGATGTAAATAATTTACTTGACAGAGATAATAATGAATCAGATTGGTTTTCTAATCATCTGTTAGACATGGAGAAAACAAAGAATAAAACACTATTCTTTATTAATGCCTGTGTTCGATCAGGTTTAAATAATATACCAAAATCGTTTGATTATCAACTTGAAAGTTGGTATTCGACTTTACTCTCGCCTTACTCACACGTATGTAATTTTTACAATTCTTATCAAATTCTTAACAATTGTGCAAGTCAAACAGAAGAAGATGTGAAGAAGCTTATAGATAGAACAAAACAGGTTTGCAGAATTATCTAGGTAGGTAGATCACATGTTTTACATTCGTTTAGTGTTCTAGAGATGGTCTAGACGAAAACATGACAAAGTTAGTTTGTCAAAACAGTAAAAGGACTGTTGTAAGTAGACAGAGGAAACAAGGGATTGTAGGCAGCGGATTATTATCTAGTTTAGCTGGTATTGCAAAAGGTCTTGTGAGTAAAACAGGATGTGTAGCAAGTTCTATTTTGAATAAAGGTATTGATCTGCTCCCCATAGAACTGAATTTTCCAGGGTACGAATTCTGCGGACCAGGCACAAAGCTTAAAAAACGTTTAAAAAGAGGTGATTTAGGCATTAACAAACTTGACCAGGCTTGTAAGTTACATGACATAGCTTATGATAAATCTAGTGACAATTCTTCACGATCAAAAGCAGACAAAATTCTAGCTGAGACTGCTTGGTCAATTTTTAAAAATCCAGATACAGATTATAGTCAAAAGGTATTAGCCTATTTAGTTACATTAGCAATGAAAGGAAAGTCAGCAGTGGGATCAGGAATAAAAATTCCACATGTGCATAGAAGAAGAAGAAGAAGAAGGAGAAGGAAAGCCATACAAAAAACAAACAGTATTGCTAAAAGAAATAGTGATTATATTAGACGGGAAGCGATTAAACGATTAACACAACATGTAAATAATACTGGTAAAGGTTTCTATTTAAGACCTTACCCTATAACTTATGGTGGAGGAGGGGGAGGAGGACGGGTGTTGAACACATCATCTTCAACAGTACCACACGGTGCACATGGCTTATTAATGAAAGGTGGTAGAAGAAGAAGAAGAAAGACGCAAACAAAAGGAGGCACAAAGCGAAAGAAGACAAGGAAATAAACATGAATGATGTTAGTATTTTTAAAAATTTAAAACTTGATAAACCATTATCTGATTACGATCTTATAGTATGGTCACATTTATTGGAAATTCCACTCCGTGGTGTATATATGCTGGATTCGTTACCAAAACGAATACATCGTAATGAAAATCTTATCATTAATTTGGACAGTCAATTTGGTGGACAAGGTGGCACTCATTGGGTTTGTTATAAAAAACAAAGTGAGAATGTATGGTACTTTGATTCAATTGGCAATCTCCAGCCACCCTTACAGTTGGTGAATTATTGGAACAAACACAAAGGGGTGAATATATTTTATAATGCTGATGAAATGCAAAAACCCAACACAATCATTTGCGGACATTTGTGTTTGCTGTTCTTAAGTGGACAGTTAGAGTAAACAGTTGAAAGTGAAGAGTGGTGTTAGTAGCAGCATGACTGTGATAACGTTGACTGGGTCAACCAGTGATTTACATGAACAATTGCCACAAATCATAGAGTTGGACAAAAATTATGAATACGAAATTGGGCTGGTTAATTTGTGGACTTATAATTCGATTCCAAATGTGATTGAAAATGAAAATTCAAAATTTCAGTACTCTAACCAAATTATCAATTTACCCACTGGTTCATATGAGATTGATTCAATTTCATCTATGATCAAAGAAAAATTAAATGTTACCGAAGATAATTTGAAAATACGTGGTAACAATAACACAATGGGAGTTGAAATCTTTTCCGATGAACCAATTGATTTAACTCATAATGATTCAATTGGATCAATATTAGGATTTGATCATGAGGTTTTAAGCTCAAATACTTGGCATTATTCTAAGCGTCCCGTTTCCATAACAAGAATTACAAGAATTGTGGTAAGTTGTAATTTAGCATGTGGAAGTTATAGTGATGGAAAAGAAAATCATACTATTTATGAGTTTCTTCCACGAGTTGCTCCTGGCTATCTAATTAATGAAACGCCAAGTCCAATTATTTATGTAGGTTTGAATACACATAGATTTCATAGCATTAATGTGAAAGTGACAGACCAGAACGGATCACTTATCGATTTCAGAGGAGACACGTTGACAGTTAAATTGCATATACAAAAGAAGATATAACAATGGGATTCATCATATTCAATCCGCATCCAACTCACTATAGCTATGCTAAATGTGAGAAAGATAGATGCACAACTAAACAAAGGAAAAGGAGAGTAAAGAGACAAGTGAATAAACGGGTTAGTAGTGTTATGCACAGTGGTGCGATAACATCAAAAAGTGCAAGGATTCTAGAGAAATTAGGATTTCAAGTGAATTGGAATAATGTCATCGGCGGCAATAAGCGAGGTTTTAAACGTTGAGAAACAAATACATGTTTTCAACCAAATAAAGAGTTTTGAATTCCGTACACATCAGCCATATGCCAACCAAAGCTTTTCTAATTCGGATGAGATAAGAATTCCGATAAACTCGCAAGATAATTATACCCTACCTTGTAAATCGTTTCTACTTATTGAGGGAGAAGTTAAGTGTAGAAAGGTAGCAACTCAAAAGGATGAAAGTGGAAAAGATATAGGTGTGTGGCAGGATGCTGATTTAAAATTATGTTCTGGATGGCCTGCTTTTTTATTTGAGGAAGTAAAATTTGAGATTGCTGGAGTACCAATTTCAAAATCACGTCTTGTAGGGATCACTAGCACAATAAAAGGTTTACTTTTGAAAAACATATTTGATAAAAATATGTATCATTTAGCTGGTTTTGATAAAGATGGTTATACTTTGACTGATAACAAATTTACTGTTTGCGTACCATTGAAGTTGCTTCTACCTTTTTTCGAAGATTTTCAACAAGTAATATTGAATGTGAAACAAGAACTCGTTTTGTTAAGAGCATCGTCAGATGTAAATTGTATTGTGTCACAAAGCGGAACGAATATAAAAATAGATATTAAAAAGTTACAATGGAAAGTACCCTACATTGAACTTGAGGATCATGTTCGTCTCAGGTTTTTACGTCTACTCGATACTGATCATCCATTAAAACTTGCTTTCAGGAAGTGGGAAATTCACGAATATCCTGTTTTACCTACAACAAAAGTACATAGTTGGACTATAAAAACTGCATCGCATTCGGATGTACCAAGGTTTGTAGTTTTTACTTTTCAAACAGGAAGGAAATTGAATTTTAAAAAGTCAATGGCCGAATTCGATTTGAATAAGTTATATAGCTTTAGAGTATATTTGAATAATGAACATAAACCATATGACAGTATTTTGGGAAACAAACAATTAATGTATAGGATGTTTTTAGATTTTGCAGGAAGCTATAAAAATTCACCAATTAATTCGGAACATGGATGTGAAATTGATTATAAATCTTTTTGCGATAACACTCCAATTTTGGTTATAGACACTAGCCACCAATCGTCAGTTTTAAAGAATTCAATTGATATTAGATTAGACTTTGAGTTTGAAGCTGATGTGCCGGCTTCAACTAGCGCATATTGTATTTTAATAAGTGATACTCTTGTAGAGTATACACCGCTAACATCAATGGTAAGGGAGATACAATAGTTTTTCCACCGCTAGAGCGCAGCATTATACTGTATATAAATTGAAGCAGATTGGTTTTATGTCAGTTGGTGAATAACCATGCTATCGAGCGGAACATCGTCATCTTGTGATTCTCTATCAACAATATTTGAGGATTTTCTGCCGGTGAAAGAAGACATGGGTGAAATTTGTTCTTCGAGACCTTCAAGGAAGAAGTTGTATAGCGACGCTGCAGTACAATGCAATCTGGATAAGGAGGAGGATGAGGAGGAGGAGGATAATTCTTTGTCTGTCAATATTTGCAGTGACTTGGAGGAGCAGGCGGAGGAGGAGAAGTTAGCAAAGGAGGATTCAAACAACAAACATGTCAGGTTTGATGATTCATTTGCTGTAGTTGAATTTCATGGTTTCAAAGATGATTACAATCAGTTTATTGTGAAGGAATTCGCCATGATTGATCCGAAAAATACTTATGTAATTTTACATTTTAAACCACCATTTCCAAAATCAGACCTATCATGGAAAGCGTATCGTGACGTATGCTGGTTAGAATTTTACTATCACAAAATAAAGTGGGAATTTGGTAGTGTTGATTATTCTGACGATATAATAAGATCTTGTCTCAGAAATTATGATAGAATCTATACAAAAGGCAGAGAAAAAGTGGAGTTTTTAAAGAAGTTTCACGACAAAGTCGAATTAATACCGGATACTTTTGAAAGACCAGACTATAAAAAGTTTTCTTCTTGCTGGACTTTTGATGCTTGCAAGGTTCATAATAAGATTGCAGATGGTAGGTGTGCCCTATTCAGTGCTAGACACTATTTAACATCGCTACTGTGTAAAGCAGAAAAAGGGCTGGAACGGAAAATGGATTATTTGTGTGAGGGTGATAGGATGCGAAGTATGAAAACATGTAAGTTTTACACTAAAGATAATAAACGAAAGTATGCACGACAAGGTTTCTATTATAACGGAGAGGAAGTGGTTTGTGTATGGTGTGGATATCAATTGTACTTGCACAAGGCAAGAATCTGCAATCTAACAAGCGATGTTGCTAATCCAGTGAATTTTTCTGTTCTTTTACCACTCATATAAATACTTGAATGCGGACAGAAGTTAGTTAGTATGGTGTAGTAAGCCAACAGTGTTGCTATGGATCCGAGCAAATGGTTAAGTGCTGATAGTGAATTGGAATAAAAATTACAAAACTATATTGATTGGTTTGAAGTGTGTGAAGAGGCTATTGCAAAAACTAAAAGTGAAGGAGGTGATGTTAAATTTGCAAAACAATTAAAGGCGATTTTTCTAGATACTGTCGATATTAACGAAATAAGTGATTATCTACGTTATTACAGACCGTTGAAATTAAGCATTCATAAACTATTACAAATTGAAGATCAAGTGTTGCGCAATATGTGAAACAAAAGGTTATTGACTGTTCACAGACATGTTTTAACATGTCTGTCCTTGAAGTGAAAATCTTGTGGTGGGGATAGGAAGTATAAAAACTCCAGTCACAACCAGCTTCTTCATCATTCACTGCAACATGCAGCCGCATCAGGATATGCAAGCGTTCAGCTTGACTAGATTCAATAAGACATCAAGCGAAGTCGTGCCTATTGTTCAGATACGTGACTTGCTATCTGATTTTCCCTATCAAATTCAAAGAGCGAGATTAGCACGTACACAATTTGGAAAAAGAATTATTTTGCGATTATGTAAATTCAAGAAACCGTCGGGAGCACAACCTTATTTCGATGTATATCTACCGGAAAGGTTTCTATCTGACTTGAACGAGCATACTTTGGACAGTTTTAATAATCAGAAGTATGTATTGAGGTGTATTCATCAGAAGGAAGGACCCTCGCAGATTCTTCTTGAAGATGCAGCAAATTAGTCCGCCACCACCAACGTAGAAGAAGAAGAAGAAGAAGAAGAAAGTATAATAGGCCTGTTTCATAATTTTTGTGTGAAATGGGGAAGCACTTGAACGCTAACGCCTGCGCTTCTTACAACATAGATTAATTATCTTCTTGTCAGGTGGAAAGAGAAGCAAATAAGGTAAGTAAAGTATAGGCCTGTTTCATAGTTGAAAATACATTACTCATTTCTTTGCTAAACTATTATGAACATTATTCAATAATAGTCTAATTTAGAAGTGAGATAATCATGTTTTCAGTTTTAAAATGGGGAAAGCAATTTGCTAACGCCCGCAAATTCTTACGGCAAAAAGATGGAGCTAGTTAAACCTGATAGCAAACTATCAAGTTTAATTAAATTCATCCTCCCGTCGGGTGGAAAGAGAAGCATATATAATATTAGGTAAGTATTGTTTTCAATTCAGTATAAGCTTGTTAGAGCTACAGTACGCTGCTCTTTTGTGCAAGAGAACATAAACTTAATAATGAGTCAATGTTTCAGTTTTGATAAATTCAAGAAATTATCCAGATTGTTGATGGGTATTTCTTTTGACGAATTTACTGAACTAGCTAACGGTGTAAGATATTCGCAGTATTGTGTAGAGAACCGAATTAATAAGGATGATGATAAAGAGTCTACTGCTGTTAGCAGCGAACAGTGTAAGAAACATACCAGTTCAAAGTATTCTATTCTATCTGAACTATACGATTTGTTAGATATGATTATTGATGAACGTGCACATTTCCATTATGGTTGTAGTACCGATCATTCAATTACCGTAATTACTGATTGCGCACAATTATGGGAGGTAATTTTCGATCTGGCCGAGCGTAAATGTATTAGAAGGAACACTATTGTTTAGCTTGCAGTTACAAAATGTCTGTAGACAGGTTCAGACGTGTTTCACATGGTAAACATATTATTGATAGTGGAAAACAAATAGATGAACTCAAGAAAACAATTTTGACTAGATCAAATTTTGATAAAGAAAAAACAGCTTTAGTCTCAACTGACTATCTTCATTCAAGTTTGAAAATAATTATCGAAGAAGCAAAGGGGCAAAGAGAAAAACTGCTCAGTAAAGATGAATTCAATAAAGAGAAAAAAGATAATTTACTGACTAGAACAGAATTCAAAAATGAGAGAGAAAAGCTGCTTAGTAAAGATGACTTCAATAAAGCTAAGAAAGCTAATTTACTGAGTAGAACAGAGTTTAAAAATGAGATAGAAAAACTGGTTAGCAAAGAAGATTTTAATAAAGAAAATTTACTGACTAGAACAGAGTTTGAAAATGAGAAAGAAAAATTAATTAGTAGAGAACAATTTAATAAAGAAAATTTACTGACTAGAACAGAATTTAGAAATGAAAAAGCCGGATTTGTCTCCTTTGAGAATCTTAACACAAGTATAAAAGTATTAGAAAGTCTTTTAATCGATTATGTACATAATAGTCAGGATTACAAGAACCATTTACATGCTATAATGTATCGATATGCATATCATTTGATAGGAAAGTGTCTAATAGCTATGAGAACTTTCAACTGGGAGGAATTGGAAAGTCGCGGACTTACACTAGAACATTGTCTTGACGAGTTTTTTCGTAGAATTAATATGTCAGAGCCAGAGGTTAAATATGATGCTAACCAGTTTCCAACACCAGAACAACAACGCTTGATAAATCGATATAAGAACTACTCATAAAAGATTTTTATTTTTAAAATGATGCAATGAAATGATTAAACCTAGAACAAAATGAACTTTGCAATAATTGGAAAGAATGCGCCAAGTACTCTTTTTAGTCTATCGGTATATAGTTCATTTTTTTAAATACAGGTAGCGCCAAGTGCTGGGTTCATCTTCAAGTTTACTTCCAGCGTATGCTTATTACGCTCATTTAAATGCGGACTCTCTTGCTGGAACGTCATTAACTAGCAAACAATGGATCAATCGCATATGATGTATTATGAGTCGGTAAGGTTAAAATCGTTTGTTAATTGGAAAAAGTTCGACTATCACCGACTGACACCAGAGAACTTAGCTAAACAAGGATTATACTATACTGGAGAGAATGATAAAGTCCGTTGTGCATTTTGCGGGATTCAAATTGAAGATTGGAAAATTACGGACGATCCGTTAGTTGATCATAAACGTTTTAGTTCAAATTGCAGATTATTGAATAATAAAACAACGGATAATGTAACTATTGAAAATGAAAAAGAGCAGGATATGTACTCTTATGAACAACGATTAAAAACTTTTAAAGCGCCATATATTGCTAAAGCGTCATGTTTACGCGGGAAGACAAATTTACACTCTGGATTTGGAGGACCGAAATTTAAACTTAAAGAGCTGTTTGAAATAACACAAATAATGGAATTTACTCACTTTCAATTTGCGGGTAGACAATATTGCGGTTCAACGAGCTTGGGGCTGCTGGCACTACGAACGTCCAGGCAGCAACTGAACGAGGAGGAGTAGGGAGACGCTCCTCTCCACTCCTACTATGACGGTGAAGCGGTGAGAGGGGGGAAATGACCAGATAAAAAATTGTTCGTTTGCCTATCTTTACCATTCCGCCCACATAAAACGAATGAGTTTTACATACTGAGGTTGTAACACAAGAGGAATTCACGTAACATTGCACAAAACTAATATTGTAGAACAGGTTTTACAAATAAGCGGTGGGTACATATTATAGCGAATATTTACAACAATAGTTCTCAGAGAGAGAATGCCAAATTAATCTATTGGCAACACTATAATTTTATTTGTAGGTCGAGTAAGGTGGCCGCAGGCTGTGCGGATTAACGCTACTCGTACTGTCTTGTCTTGTCCGGGGAATATTTTTTCAATTTTTCCAAGTGGCCACAATGTGGGCGCGGTGTTCACATTTTTTATAATGACTATCTGTCCTACTTTGATCGACTCGGTGGGGGTTTTCCACTTGTTTCGCTGCATAAGAGTTTGCAGGTAGTCGGTACTCCATCGTTTCCAAAAGGATTGAACTATTCGACGCAAATGAGTCCACCGTTGACGTACTGGGGTGGTGGTATCCAGCGGTATCTCCACAGCCTGGAGTAGCGGTCGGCCGATAAGAAAGTGACCGGGTGTCAGAAGCGGTGACGTTTCATTGGGGTCCTGTGAACGTTCTAACAGAGGACGACTGTTCATAATTGCTTCAATGCGAGAGAAAACTGTGAAATATTCTTCCATAGTCATTGGATCATTACCAATTTGGTTTTTCAACAATGTTTTAGCAGATTTGATATTGGCTTCCCAAATACCGCCGAAATTTGGTGCACTTGGTGGATTGAAATGCCAGGTTAATTCCCGTTTTACAAGAGCATTGAAAATATCATCTTTCTTTGCAACCAAGAATTTCGATACGTCTGACAAGTGTTTAGAAGCTCCAACGAAATTCAATCCGTTGTCAGAGTACATGTGTGATGGTAAACCACGGCGAGATGCAAATCTATCGAAGGCGGCAAGAAAGGACTCAGTTGTGAGCTCCGATACATATTCCAAATGAATGGCTTTCACCGCCAAGCATATGAACAATGCAAGATAGCCTTTGTATACTCTTGGTTTTTTGAGTGAACTACACTTCGTATTGAAAGGGCCCGCGAAGTCAACTCCAACATGGGCGAAAACAGCCGAAGCGTTCACACGAAAATCTGGAAGATCTGACATTATTGGCTGCCTAGGCTGAGCTCGCATGCGAGTACAGCGGACACAATGATTTATTCTACTTTTTATGAGGTTGCGCGCGGAAATTATCCAATATTTGCGTGCCACTAGTGATTGAGTGGTGCGAGTGCCAACATGGAGGTGATCACGATGAATCTGATCACAAATCAGAGTGCTGAGACGTGATAGCTTTGGCAGCAACAATGGATGACGGCTGTCATACGGAAGGCAGGAATTGCGGAGGCGTCCGCCCACCCTGAGAAGACCTGAAGCATCAATGAAAGGTGAGAGAGAGAGAAGTTCTTGAGGAGGATTTTCTCCCTTGCTGAGAAGTTTGAAAGTCTCAGAAAAGTAGAATTTTTGTGTCAACTTCACTATGCACAAGATAGCCGAACGACATTCAGCAACAGACAGGAGATGTGGAGCAGCGTGCGCCAGTTGTGCTCTACGGCTGCGAAGATTGTGCTCATGCGCTTTTTTCAGCCTACAATTTTTTATGAAACGTAGTACATATGCAAATATACGAACTGCCTTGTGAATGTTGGAGTGTTTTTCGAAACATTCAAGAGTGTGTGACTTCTCAACTATGACAGCGGCGAGTATTGAGGCTGGAGGTTTTAATTCGGATTCGTCTACAATTTTATCCACCTTTGAGATTGGCAACTTTTCGAACTCGACATGGTAGGATGGATGTCCGTGCCACCAGAGTGAGTTTTCAACAATATCTTGTGCAGCAAGCCCTCTTGAAGCCAAATCGGCAGGATTTGCCTCAGTTGGTACATGAAACCAGTTTTCAGGTGCGGTCAATTCGAGTATCTGTGTGACTCGATTGCTTACATAAGTCTTGAGTTTGTAAGTTGGTGTCTTCAACCAGTTTAACACCAATCTTGCGTCAGTGTAGAGTCGCACATTGGAGATACTTTTTTCAAATAAAGGTAGAACAGTCTTATACAATTTCGATAGTAGTAGGGCACCACATAATTCCAACCTAGGAATGGTGTGTGTTCTCACTGGAGAAACTCTTGTTTTTGATATGATGAGGTTCATGGATACGAAACAATCATTTAATGAGACATGAATATAACAAACGGCACTGTAGCCCCTTTCAGATGCGTCAGAAAAACCTAGTAATGAGATATTGACATATGTAGTGTCAATATGACGTGGAATTCGAACATTTGAGAGTGTCATCATTGTATTTGATATACGATTCCATTGACGAGTCAAGTCTTCATCTAGTGGTTCATCCCATTCAAGGTTAGACAACCAAAGTAACTTCAAAAAATATTTGAATAAGAATATAACTGGAGACAACAGCCCGAGCGGGTCAAACAATTTAGCTGTGTACGATAATATGGAGCGTTTTGTTGGTTGTTCCGTGAATGGAGTAACAGTGTATGAGAACATATCTGACGACGGATTCCACCGAAAACCAAGTACTTTTATTTTCTGAGTTGTATCAGAAAAGGCAAGTGGATTTTCCAACATCTCGTCGGGAAATTCTTCAATAGCTTCTCGATCATTAGACGACCATTTTCGCAATTGGAGTTCACCTTTCGACATAAGTTCATTTAGTTGTGAAATAAGCAGTTTTGCTTCACATAGATTAGTAGCGCCGCTTACTACGTCATCAACATAACTGTGCTGGCGAATTGCATTGACCGCTAACGGAAATTCATTCTCATAATCACTAGCCAATTGAAGAAGTGTTCTTTGAGCTAGGAAACTGCTTGATGTCATTCCGTAAGTAACTGTGTTAAGTTCATATTCTATCAGTTCTTCTTTAGGTGAATTACGATAAAATATATGCTGAAATATTCTATCATCTTTTCTTATTGCGATTTGTCTGTACATCATTTTAATGTCGGATGTGATAGCTACTTTGTGAGTTCTAAAACTTATCAATATGTGAGTAAGTTCATTCTGAAGCTTAGGACCAACGTGAAGTGATTCGTTTAGCACTGTTCCATTGCTACACGGTGCTGAGGCATTGAAAACTACCCTTAATTTGGTTGTTGAACTGTCTTCCTTCTGAATACAGTGATGCGGGATTACATAATTAGATGGATTTGAAGCTTTAGACATGTGTTCTAATTCCATATACTGACTCATGAAATCATGATACTGCTTATGAACATTTTCGTTTGATGCTAATCTTTTCTCAAGTGATACATATTTTCTCATTGAAGAGGTGCGGTTGTCGCCTAATGACACATTTTGAGATTTGAAAGGCAATGCGACTTCATAGCGACCGGACGGCCAACGAGTTGTGGTTTCTGTATAGAGATTCTCACAATATGCATGGGATGGGTCTTCTTCAACTTTTACAGAGACCTCTTCAGTCTCCCAAAATTTTTCAAGCAACTGGTTGACTGGTTCAACATATGTGAGTAAACTAGTAGCCACATTAATACTTGAAACAGGTTCATTAGAATCAACTTTGCCAATGATAATGTATCCAAATACCGTACTTAAGGCTCCAGGTGAATTGGGATACAGCTTAGTAACTCCATGAGATTGAGCACATAACGTTTGGAGAAAAGAATCAGCTCCTATTAAAAGGTCAACTTTATCTGATATATGAAACTTGTCATCAGCTAGTTTCAAATTTGAAAAATGTTCAAAATCTTTAGAGTTCAATGAAACCATAGGTTGGTTACATGTGATAACTGATAAGACAGTAGCTTTAGTGTGCAGTCTAAAATCTGGTTTAAGCCTAGAGGATATAGTTAAATTAATCTCACCATGCGTTTTTGTTGTTTTGGATCCAATACCAATGAGTTCTCGCTTAGTATAGTTAGATTTCAAACTTAATTTATTTACTAACTCTTTAGTAACAGCGGTAATCTGTGAGCCTGAGTCTATTATGGCTCGGGTAACATGAGGCCGGTTGAATTGATCAAATACTACGACATTAGCGGTACCCAACAGACAAGAAGATGAGTCTGAGGTTGACAAAGTAGAGGTATTACACACAGAATTTGCGGTAGTAGCGTTCTCCTTCTGAGAATGCACCTTACTATTTGAGAGTTCAGAAGAACTGAGAGACCTTTTCTCATTATGTAATAAGGAATGATGTTTTTCTGAGAAACAGGACTTGCATACATTTTTAGATTTACAATACTGACGATTGTGAGTTCCAAAACATTGGAAACATAGGTTGTTTTCTCGAATAAACTTGTATCGTTCATCGAGAGACATATTAATGAACTTTCTACAGGCATAGATAGAGTGATCCATAGATCCACAAACAATACATAGCGGTTTAGACTTGGGATGCTGATTAGAGTTAGCATTCTTAGTAGAATGAGATTGATCAGTTGCTACTAGTGAGAATTTCCTAGATTTATTTTCAATTGAGTGAGTTTTAGTATCAACTTTAGATTTTATCTGAATTGCAGCAGACGGTTGCACTAACTCATATGTACGACACTTATGTGTGAGAAATTTCATCAATTCTTCATAAGAGGGGTTACTGTCCATAGCCTTATTCTCGAATTCTATGCGAGTTCTTGTGTCTAAATGTTTTAAACACAATGATAACAACATGAAGTCACACAAGTCGGGCAGTTGCTGTGCTTTCAAAGCAGAAATACAATTAGAATGTGTATCAATGAACTCCCTCAATGATGCATAGTCAGACTTCATGATCGGTTTGAATTCAAATAATTGATTAACGTAATAAGCACATAATATTCTTGGATTAGAGAACCTATCACACAGTAGCTTGTAAGCAATACAATAATTTTCATCAGAAATAGACAAATTCGCTATCATTTGGGCAGCACTACCTGAAACGTTTGCTTTCAGATAATGAAATTTTTCAATATTGGACAATGATTCACTTTTATGGATCAGGGCATCATACATAGTCACAAATTGTACCCAACCCTCAATTTCTCCATTAAATTTAATCAATTTAATTTGAGGAAGATGAATATTAGATGCAACATTTTGCCTACTTACGGTTTGAGCTGGAGTTTGCTTGCATTTAGAAGCAAACTGAGAGTACAATTCATTGTACCGTTCAATCATGACATCATATTCCTGATCAACTGAATCCGAACTCAAAGCTATTTCAGTAATATTGTCCTGCAGCGATTCAAACGATCGAAAATCACTCCTAATATCTTGGATGATAAACTCTGTTGAATTGTTTGTCAATGTTTTGAGTGCTGAGAAAATCTTATCTATAAGTCTTTTCCTTTTCAGAATTAGAATTCTTAATGCAGAAGGGCTCTGAGTTTCATTGTTTTGTTGGACAGAATCATTTAAAATACGAGACTCAGTTCGAGTATCATAATTATCTCCTGCTTCAGACATGATTTGAAGAGGTTATGTTCTGTTGTTTACTTCACGAAAAGAGGTTAGATTTGAATATCACAGCAGACATCAGATGGAACATCGTTATTTCGATATGAAACTCCCACCATGACCAATTAGCAGTTCTACTGAGGAGTTCTACTCAACAGTCTGTGATACAGAATTCAAACAAAATTTGATACGGTGTTAGGAACGATACGGAAGGAACTTGTATACAGGCCTTATTGTGATGATGATACAGCTTCAAGCTGGTTTGTTGCTGCGTTGCGTGCGGCTGAGGTAGTTGAGTAGTTCTGCCTCTAACGTGGACTGCATGCGCATGCGCGCTGGAGATTGCGCAGGTTCACGTGACCCTGATTGCACGGAGTGGGCGTTGATGATTGCTACTAACTGACAATCAACCTCTAAGTTGCAATTTTGCAACTTTCAACATGAGAAATTGCCACAAACAACAGCAGAACACAATGGCGGAATGGCGTCACTCAGAATAATCGAAAATTTTGAAAATAAGTAAATGCGTAACTGTTCAATGTAGAACATTGAAATAAACGGAACTGAGAGTTTTAGCACTAGCACAACCGATTCCCGTTCAAACAGCTCTTGAAAAACGAATTTAAATGAGGAAGACGAAATATTGAAGCGAGTTCAGACACAATAGAATATTGTTCCATAGGCACTAATTCATAAATTCGGCACGCGAGTACCAATTGTTTACGCGGGAAGACAAATTTACACTCTGGATTTGGAGGACCGAAATTTAAACTTAAAGAGCTGTTTGAAATAACACAAATAATGGAATTTACTCACTTTCAATTTGCGGGTAGACAATATTGCGGTTCAACGAGCTTGGGGCTGCTGGCACTACGAACGTCCAGGCAGCAACTGAACGAGGAGGAGTAGGGAGACGCTCCTCTCCACTCCTACTATGACGGTGAAGCGGTGAGAGGGGGGAAATGACCAGATAAAAAATTGTTCGTTTGCCTATCTTTACCAGTCATATTTTGCTCAAAATGGTTTTTTTCTACATAAAGACGGATATCTGCAATGCATGTTTTGCAGAATAATTATTTGTGATGCTAAAGAAAAAGTTTTGCATGCTTCGTTTTGTCCGATGATCGAGAAACGACACAGTGCACTCTAAATTCACAAAGATTGTTTCCTTCGCATAAGGATAATAGGTTTGTGAGCATGTACAAACATGCACAAGAACTTTTTTTTTTTTAAATTTTACTATAAATATGCGAGTAAGTGCTTGATTTTCGCCAGTTACTCAACGTTAGTTCACCAGTCACGCTGCATCCACAAAAGGTAAGTGGAATAAGCAAACACATTTTTAGTTCATTCATTTTTTCATTTTAAAAATTACAGCAGGCAAGATTGGTTATATATATATATATATATATATATATATATATATATATTGTTTTTAAGTTGACAGTTGCCCATGAAAGGAGAGTGTCATGGATCGAGTAGCAATTACAATCTTGAAATCTCTAATCATTACATTGGAGATTTGGTTAACTTTACTAATGATAATGCTGTTGACTGTTTCAAATTATGGACGGATAAGCCTTCTTCTACTAATTATCAGCGTTTGTGTGTGGTTAAAACAAAACAGTCGATCACAAGGAGGAGTAGCAATAAAATTTCTAATATCGATAATCAATATTTTGCAGAGATTAATTGCTTTGACAGTAATGCTCATGATTGTTACATATGTTTTATGGATATCATTGATTATTATAACAATTTCGCATCAACCTCAGTCAGATTACAGTTTTAATTGTTCAATGAAATTTGGAAACATGTACTCAATGGAGTTAGATAGCATCGGATGAAGTCGACGATTGAGAACAGGTTTTACCGCATCGTAAGAAACGTGATGAGAGAGAGAGAATGTAACATTCTCTCGTTGCAAGCTGCACCAGGAAACGTTTCAAGTACATCCTAACTTAATGCAAGCGAAAGTCGTTTCAAGAACGATTTTTTAATTGCATTTGCCCATATTTAGAGCTTCTCTCGAGTCAACTTGGAAACAATTTATTTAACTCATGTACATTTTCAGGTCAAGTACAATTTTAAAAATTCACTTAACCATATTTGGCACACCCTTGAACCAACCAGGAAAAAATTTGTTTGTCTCACGTACATTTCGGGAAGACAAAGTCGATCATCCGGGTACTGCAATTTAGGAAGGGTTAACCAGGAAAAAATTTGTTTACTTCATGTTTGTGACGTACGTAAACGGGAAGGTTTAAAACAGGAGTTAATTTTATCTTGTCAAAAATTATTACATCTCAGTAAGACAATTATATTTCCGCAGTGGGATTATAAATACCCGCATGGGTATAAATAGAGGCATTTGGATTGTTAACTCCTACTGCACCACCATCACTACACCATTAAAGGTGAGATTTTGTTACTAGTAAATCATTGATATTTTTTTTTTTCATCTTGTTTATTGTTCAATTCTGCTTTTACTACATTGTTTTTTAAACATATCTGTTTCAGTTTACTTATAAAGCAACTGTACTAGACCTGTATCTCAACAACAACCATCACGTTGAGCTGAATATTGACATCACCTTCACTCCTATTCATTGTGTGCTTCTTCTTCTTCTTCACACCTCAACGACGCCACACCTGTTCATTGTGCGCACTTCGAGAGGTCATTCGGTTTCACAACTGACTTCATCCCACGATCACCAGCATCGATCATCAATCAACCGCTGACGACAAATTAGCGGTGAGCTCTTGACATTGTAAAGCAATAACGTTTTTTTTTTTTTTTAAATATGGAATACGAACTAAAAAATACAAGTGCATTGAATAATAATGTATTGAAATTTCAATTTCAATTTCTAAATAGTGAATTAGATCTGGATTTGATGCTAGAAACATTAAAAGATACAATATTTGAGTTATTAAAACATAATGGATCACGTTTTGACAATAATATTCGTTGGTTTATGGCAGTTAATATAAAACTAGTGAAAATATCACCGTTAGCAGATGCTAATGAAATTAAAGAATTAAACATTGAAACCACAGCTACATTTCATAGTCGTGCTTATAATATAGTTAATATTTGTCAGAATGACGAATTGATTGATCAATATGAATTAGCATGTTCTAAATTACATGAAGGTCTTGATCGTTTTATAAAATTTGGCTCAGGATGGACTGTTCATCGAATATGTTCCTTGTATTTAAATATAGCTAGATATAATCCGATTTATGCTGGATGTAACAATAATTCTACATATATAAGTACACCAAAAGAAATACTTTCAAAAAAAGCTGTTATTAACATTGTTAATAATGATTTTAAATGCTTTTTATGGTGTATTTTAGCTTATTTACATTATAGACGTAGAAATCTAACTGTAGATTATTTAAAACAATATGAACACGAATTAAATACTAAAGGAATGAAATTCCCTGTTGGTTTACGTGATATTAGAAAATTCGAGATTTTGAACGAACGATTTAGCATTTGTGTTATTGCGTATGACGCAACACGTAAAAAGTTTTTCCCTTATCGTGTTTCTTTGTATAGGGAGCGCGAGCATAATATTACTCTTCTTCTTTTATTTAAAGATAGCTGTCCAAACAAATCCCATTTCACTTTAGTCAATACAACAAACAATAAGAATGGTCTATCTAGATTGTTGTCTGCTCTTACTAAACATAAAGGTGCTGTACACATCTGTCCTTATTGTTTTCACCGTTTTGTATCAAATAAAAGTTTAAATGTCGATGGACAAGAAAACTTAAAACGTCACATAGAATTATGTAAAACATTTGGTACACAGAAAACGCGTCTTCCGCAGCCAGGAAAAAATGTTATGAAGTTTACAAACTATTCGTATACGCTTAAATGTAAATATATAATTTATTGCGATTTTGAGTCATTTATTGTTCCATTACACAATGACGGTGGTGACAGTTCACAAAAAATAGGGAAATCTTTCACAGAAAAAACGTCAAAACATGTCCCTTGCAGCTATGCATATGTGGTGTTGAATGAAAATGGAGAATTTTACTTAGAGCCTCGTCTGTACAGAGCGCAAGTATTAGGTGAGAATATTATTAGTAAATTTCTTGAGGAAATAATTGAACTTGGTGATAAACTTTATGAGGATTTAATGGTTCAAGTTCCAATGTATTTTTTAAGTGAAAATGAGCAAAATGAATTTGATACAGCTGAAATTTGCTGTTTATGTAAAAATGTATTTAGCAAAGGTGAAATTAGGTGTAGACATCACAACCATTTTAATGGACGATTTATTGGAGCAACACATGTTAGTTGTAATTTGAATTGTAAAGCTCCATCATTTATACCTGTAGTATTCCATAATTGGAAAAATTATGATAGTCATTTTGTAATTCAGTCTTTAGCTTATAATAAAAGAAAGCTTAGCTGTATTGCCAGTTCAACAGAAAAATTTCTAACTATTTCAATAGGTCATATTAAATTTATCGATAGTTTGCAGTTTATGAACAGCTCGCTTGAAACTTTAGTTAAAAATCTAGCAGAATGTGATGAATATAAGACAAAATTCAAACGATTGTGTGCACATTTTAAAAATGAAAGTGAACAAAAATTATATTTACGAAAGGGCGTTTATTGCTATGACTACATGGATGGACCAACAAGATTTAATGAAACTGAACTTCCACCGATTAAAGCATTTTATAATAGTCTGACAGAAGAGGAACTAGATGAAAATGAGTACAGACATGCAGAAGAAGTATGGGAGACTTGTTCTATGAAAACAATGGCTGATTATCATGATAATTATTTGCTTCGTGATGTTCTTTGTCTTGCAGACGTTTTTGAAGATTTGAGATTGATTTTCTTCAATCAATATGGGTTGGATCCCGCTCAATTTATATCGCTCCCGCAATACTCGTTTCAAAGCATGTTATTTATGACTAAAATAGAACTGGAGCTGATAACAGATCCTTGTCAACATCTTTTTTTTGAATGTGCGATTCGCGGTTGCAAACAATCCATACATGGGTTCTGCGTATGATAAAGATAAACCTTGTTCTTACCTTGCCTATCTTGATGCTAATAACCTTTACGCATACTGTCTTAGTGATTATTTACCCTATAAAGACTTTTGTTGGTTAACACCATCTCAAATATCAGCATTAGATATTTTGAATGTTGCGGACGATGCAGCTACAGGATTCGTTTTAGAGGTTGATCTTGAATATCCTGCAGAACTGCATGAAGAACATAATGATTTCCCGTTAGCTCCCGTAAGAGAAAAACCACCGATAGAGCTATTTTCCAAATATCAACGCACAGAGAAACAAAATGTTACAGCTAAGCTGCTGACCACTTTGGGGGGAAAGAAGAATTATATCTTACACTATCGTAATTTGAAATTATACTTAAAATTGGGCATGAAATTGATTAAAATTCATCGTGTAGTGAGTTTTGCTCAATCTGCTTGGTTGAAGCAATACATCGAATTTAACACAATTTTACGACAAAAAGCTAAAAATAGCTTTGAATCACAGCTCTACAAATTTTGTAATAATAGTATATTCGGCAAGGCCTGTGAATCGGTGAGAAATCGTATTAACATGAAATTGGTGACAGACGAAAAAACCTTAGATAGGTTAGTTTCACGCCCAAATATTGAAAAATGGACTATTTTTAATCCGTTTGTAGTAGGTGTACAAATGAAGAAGTACAATGTGCTTTTAGATCGACCAATTTATATAGGGTTTGTAGTATTGGATTTAGCAAAGCTTGTCATGTATAATTTTCATTATAATACAATTTTGAAGATGTACCATTATTCTCAGGTTAAATTATGTCTTACAGACACGGATAGCTTCATCTACCATCTTAAAGTTTCGGATTTTTATCAGGACATGAAAAAGAACGCTCATTTATTTGATACTAGTGAATATCCAAAAGATCATAAGTGTTTTAGTTTACTGAATCATAAGAAATTGGGTTGTTTTAAGGATGAAATGAAATCACGAATAATGACGCGGTTCTGCGGACTTAGAGCAAAATTATATTCATTTGAGTTTCTCAATAACAAAGGTGAAGTACAGAATAAAAGTGTAGCTAAAGGTGTCACTAGGTATGTAATTAATAATAATTTGAGGTATAATATGTATTTAAAATGTCTATATGACCGCACCATACAGTACGACTCATCAAATCTAATTCGGTCTTATCTTCATAATGTTTATTCAATTCGCTGTGGCAAGATTTCATTATCCCCTCTGGATGATAAACGCTATATAATGGATGATAAGGTGACGACGATGGCATGGTTTAATGTGAGTATAAAAAGCGAAACGGAGGAGGAGAAGAAAGCACGATTGAAGACGACAACAGTGAGGATAGAGTAGTAGTAAGGAAACCAAACTTGCAGTAGGTCGTGGTGGGGTAAAGCGAAAAGGGAGG